>JAMKCH010016981.1:0-39219 GCA_023653785.1 Ophioderma brevispina
GGATGCATCACCGTAACATCACAACGTGTCTAGCTCGCCCAGCTCTTCCTGATCGCATCAAGGAACGCTGCATCAACGCCGCCCGATCGATCTCTAGTGCCAGCTTGGGACCTGCCATCAGTACTCCAGCATCTCTACAGTACTCCTTAGAGCCTCTTCTCCATGCGTCCTTAGCGGACACCCCCAAGAGACTCTCTTCCTTGTCGCCCACATATCAGGCCGAGGATATCGGACACCTGAATTTTGTCTTTAGCAGAGAATCATCTCACCCTCACAGGGAACGCCGCTCGTCTTCTTCCCCGCTCAGGCTACTCTGGCCAAGAATCACTCTCTCACTTCACTCCACAGCCGATCATCCTCCCAGATCTCCGACAAGCTTCAGTTTCCAGCGATGAAGGACCCTGGAGTCCAGTTAGAGCCTTGAGTTTTACCTCAGTAAGACTCACCCTATGGGGGGGGGGGCCCCGACCAGCTCTTCCCTCACAACTCAGAAAAGCCGGTTTCGCCCCCGGCCTCCAAGACGAACATTAGCCAGAATGGATCGTTGCATCATAAAGGAAGCCTAGCTGCTATGGGTCGTCTTGCGGGGCTGGCACATAGAACTCACGACCGTAAGATCTCAGGCGGCTACTTGGGACTCCTACCGGGGAGCTTCTCTAGAATATACAGGGACGCATGGATGGGCTTTTTTATCATTCCAAAGAGTTTTCTTCCGAGATGTCCTAGTACACAGCGGTTCGATGGCAGCTAGGATCCTATCATCACCTTCCTCGTCATCACAGCAAACCCCCACATCTTCCAATCGCCACAGCTCCCAGTACCACTTTACCCACTGAAGTCCGGTAAGTGCATGTGTTTAATATATTTGTTTTTGTTCAACCTTCTCCCCGGCTAGATCATATCACCATAGCTCCCCCGCTGCCTTATGGCCCGAGCACTCTGAATCCGGTTGACTCTACCAGTTGCAACCTGTGGCATTAAGTCAGGGTGGAATGGGAACGTACTAGGATATGTATGTGATTCCCCTCTCCCCCCCCGGGGGAGAGTCATATCAACACCATAATCTCTGTAGACTTAACATTCAAGCCTGACGCTCCCCCCCCCCCTTTTTTGGGGCGCTGCCCGACCAGGAGGGGGCTCACGGTGTTCGCTCTCCCTCCCTCCGTGGAGTACCCCAGTGAAAGAGCAAACAAAAAATAAAAAAAACCAAAATGATCCAGAATCATTGTTGCAGATCATTGTCCCCTGACGTGTGCGCACTCAGGGTTGCCAAATTTTCCAGTGGGTGATCGTAGGATATTGCTAAACAAACCGAGCCTAGAAAATGAAAAGGCATTAATTCCCACAGCTTGATGGTAAAGTATACAAGATTATGTGGTATGACTCTCCCCCGGGGAGAGGGAATATATTAATGCAATTAAAATAAACTCTTTTTTTATTTCTTTCTTGTATTTTTCTGGTTAATGCACTTTTTATTGGTCTTTGGCTTTATTCTTACTTCAATAATTGCTTTTCAATACAGCAACCATGGATACTACTAGATAAACAAGTTCTGGACAGACAGAAGGATGCACTGAAAGCTCTACTTTTTATCAGAATCAAATACCAGAAGATAATGATCTTTTTTGCAGGTGGTAAGTCAAGAGCAAGAATGGGGAGAAAAAATAAATTCCCAAATTAACATGTATTTCAGCTGACTTAGAATGATGGGGGGCAACTAGGCTGACTCGGAGATTTCTCGATGAGTGCGCGCCGCTCAATTTTCAAACAATCATGTTTTTGCATATACAAATGTTTCCCATATACTAATCATTGTGTGAAATACCTAGCTCAAATCAAAGTCCTTCATACAGAAAATCACAACATTGTTATAAATTCCGGATCCAGACTTTTTGTTATACACGTGTCCTATGTTACCTGTTATACTGTGCATCAATGTTTACTGCATGGAACAGAAAAATCTGATTTCCTCTCTAGCTTTGGAATGTTTGAATTTTAGCGACTATCATAGTTCTTGATTAACTACTTGTAATTACTACACCCAAAACTATCTAAGTCAGCCATTAATGCTATGTGTCCCAATCGATATCAGTCATAGTACTTTGTTATTCTATGTAAAAGAGGTGAAAATGTAATGTGATTCACTTGTACATTTTTTTTTTTGGTTGGATACTGAATACCTTGTATTGGAGGTAGCAATTGTGAGCGGTCCACTTATACAGTGTAGAATTCTCACTGGATGAGTTTAAAAGCTGTTGTGTATCTATAACAATTACTGTATATACTCAGTTGTCTTTAATGCAAGTGGCGGTGCCATACTTCTTTTTCTGGGGACACAAACGGAGGGCAAGGTGATTTTTTTTTTGGAAAAAATTAATTTCTTGGGGGGGGGGGAGAAACATCCAAAATTTGTAGGGGGGCGGGGTACAATTAGGGGGTTTTCACCCCCAGCCCCCCTCCCGTGCCCCTGCTGTCTATGCTGTATTTAGAAATTACTCCCCCCTGGTTTTTGGGTGATATATAATACCCTGATCACACATGGTCAGTTCATGTCAATGTATGTACAAGTACAACCCACTGAACCGTGTCCTTGGTGGATGAGCATATTGTAACTCATAGTGGTAGTAGTTGCATAGCTACTACTTAAAAGACACATATTACCTAGACGTACACTCTCACTTTATGTGATTACACCAGCTTCTGCTACCACTAGGATATTACCCAGAGGGTGTATTGAGTCAATCCCACAATGCACCAGTTTTGGGAAATTTCACCTCAACAGGGTCATGTGATCCCACAAAAATCCTATTCTTAACACATAAAAATCCTGACTTCTATGCTCATTTTCATCCACAAAGCATTAGTACTTAGGGAATTTTTAGCATGATTATGATATGTCCTGTAGTTCTTAAACTTTTGGAACACTTTTTACCCCTAAGTACTGACATAAGTTTTGTACAGTACAGGATAGGCACATTGCAATGCATTGTGGGATTGATTCAAAACACCCTCTGGATATTACCAGAATCTTTTTGCTACAACTACAACCTTGTAAAAAATTAAAATATTGACAACAAATGGATCTCATTAGCTCCCGAAAAGTCCAAAAATTTAAATTTGTGGGCAGTATTTCATACAAATTGTTGTTATCTTGAATACAAATCAGCTGATTGAGGCAGCAAGAAGTCGCCTGGAATATGCTAGAAAAACACCTGGGAATTGAAAATCAGTGTTCTATACAACTCTGTTTTGTTTGTTTGTTGTGTGTTTTTGCCTTTATTTTACAGTGATAAACTACCACTTGTCATTTAAATTTCAGTTATACAAGCACTGGGTGAACAGTTGAAAGTTAGGCAACAAGTAATTGCTACTGCAACCATCTATTTGAAAAGATTTTATTCAAAGTAAGTTGTTTTTGACTTAAGATTTCTTCAAATGTTTTAACAAATTTTAAGCATCTCACCGTATCCCCTTGTACAAGAGCATACCGTTGTTGATTTGTTATCAATCCACAGTTGTAATGCAAATTAGCGCGTCACGCCCGGTGCAGCATGCACGGAAGCGCGTTACGCGGTACACTTAAGTCAACGCACTGTTCGTCACGTTTAGAACTCTGAGTACACGCAAGGGCACCAGCACAGCATGCCAAAACTACCATTTTGCTTTAGATTTTGCTAAAATATATTTACTAGGAAGATTTCTATCGAAGGAACATTGTAGTTTTGTAGTGAGAATAATTATGTTCTTCTATACATGGTATTAATAACTTTTCACAAGGATTTTCATTGTTGAAAGGGACTCAAACGTGTAACAGAGTGGTTCATCTCAAATCAACAACTCTGTATCCGATGCGTCCGCGTATTTTTATCCCGCTCGAGCGGCTAAAAATACACAGATGCATGGATGCATCATTGTTGATTTGTGATCAACCACTCTGGAACATGTTTGAATCCCTTACAATTATTTAGTCAGCTGAATGGGTTTGATTAAATATTGTATGTAAACAATTCCTATGTAACTTTGTGAGCAGTACCATGTACGGCCACCGATCTGCAAGACTCATGATACAAACTTCACTGTTTGTGGCCCACTGGTTAGGATATTTGCCTTTGGTGCAGGAGGTCCCTGGTTCGAGTCCGGTGGTGAGACTTGCTGGGATTTAATTCGAGTACTAAATTCAGGATTTGATTTTGTATTAGAACTATTGATTAAAACTGGAATTCCGCTCTCTCCGTGATTCATTTGGACTTGGGCAAACAAACCATGAGAATATCCCGTCCTTCGGAGGGGATGTTAAGCTGTCGACCCATGTACATGGAGAATCACGCCTGTATAATTGCAGCCAGTTTTGATAAGAGTGGGTTGGAAATCCCTGGCTGTCCCAAGTCCTCCTGGATCCTTGGGCATCATTGGAAAGCAGTTTCTGAATGATCTACCCAGGCTAAACAAGACAAAAATAAAAATAGGATAAACTGTCATTTGTAGCTATCATTTGTACATAGCGTTTAATAGACTATGCTACCTGCGACATGACATGTTGACAAATAGGAGGCCCTCTGTTGACTTGCTACAGCAAGAATACATGAATCTTGGAAAGTCTATCTTAAATACACAAATGGTCATCATTTGTTATATCATGTGTCTGATATCACAGGTAAATGAACTAAAATTAAAATGTTTTGGTAATTCTTGTCCTTAACTCAAACATTGAGAAAAAAATCTCACCTGGCCTGTGTAAACTGTGGGGGCTTTTGCCTGCCGTTTTTGATACTCTCTTAAACTTAGAGCCATCACAAACATCAGCAAAGGTGACTGGTCTATAGAAATATGTGGGTACCACATCTGAGATTATGTACAGCTATGAAAATCTAAAGGAGCTTGGATAAGATTCTAATTTTATTCAACTATTTTGACCACACAGGTATTCATTAAAAAGTATAGACCCACTCCTAATGGCACCCACATGTGTCTTCTTGGCATCAAAAGTGGAGGTAAGCATTTGTGAAGTCATTAGTACCTAAATTATGAGGGAGGTGAGGCAAGGTGTACCAACTTGGCTTGGGGAGGGGAAATACATAACTGCCAACCTTCCCTGTTTTATAGGAATCATCCCTATTTTGAACTTTTCAAATTGAAAAAAATAGGGATATCCTGATCTCTGAAATTTCAAACAAATCTTGAATTAATTGCCAGAAAAGTCCTGAAATATTTCTGTGCTCCTGAAGCTCTTCCTGCAGCTTCAAAACCACTAAAACCCAGTAACTTCAGGGGACTCTGTCCCTGTATACTCCACTAGAGACCTAAAAGTGGATCACAAATAGACACCACTCATAAGGGCTTTTGTGATGAGGTGTTTGTGGCACATGCATTCTGATTTTGGGGTTCCAAATGTTGGGAGGTATGGAAATATGACACGGAGAAGCAAGTGTGATACAGTAAAGTGCAAGAGCCACAAATTACAGAGTCACAGTGTACAAATGGGGCAAAAAAAATTACTATTACTATAGGTCTGTATGTAAATGTAAGGCCTGTACGATACAAGAACAACAACATACAACATATTTGATGGAATATGCTTGAAGTGATTTTGAAGGTCATCAGATTAAACCTAGACTAAAATTAGGGGTCATTTGGTGATGGTTGAACCATTGGGGAGAACACATCTGGAATCTTTGAGTGATGGCATTTCTGCTGATTTAACATATTTACATTACCCATAGCTAATTTAAAAGTAGTATGAAGATAAGGAAAAGTGTAAATGTACTTTCAATGTTTCAGGAATCTGGTGTGATCACAAATAGCCGACTAATAGCTGCTTGTAGCCATGTAGGTAAGTTCAGAGCAGTGGTGTATCCTTAAAAAGTAGAGATTAACCAATATTTGTATCGGACATTGGATATCGGCAGAAAATTGAATCGGCAAAAATATATCAGCCTGCCGATTCTCAGCCGATGAACTGAATGAAAGGGACAAAGCAAAATAGGTATTTTTTACAGTTTTTAAGTAAAAACACGGAACAAGAGCTGCTCAAAAAGTTAACCTTATCCTCCAAAATTCCTCATTGGAACTTATAGCAAATGTTATCCACACAGATTTATTAATTATAATCGTCATTGCCAATTCCTAAGTTTAAAAAATGGAACCCAGTGCGATCTTTAATATATGGGGCAAATCATTGGATCGTATCGGTGGATCGGCCGATACTACAAAAAGAATATCGACCATCGGATTGGCAGAGGAAACCCTGGATCGGTTAATCTCTATTAAAAAGTATAGCAATGTGATTCCTCAAAAAGGACAACTTTAGGAATTGGTAACTTAAGTACCACCCTTCATTTCAAGTATCGGGTAAGGGTGAGACATTCTTTGGTCTCTATGTATGCAGAGCAAATACTGATGATCAATCTGATAATCCATAGATCAGGGTTGTATTCAAGATCTTTTCTGAGACCAACACAGATTGTGGAATGTTGGATGGTGTACATGAGATATGTTGTGGGTGGCACAACTGTGTGGTCCAAGCACATTGATTTTCAAAGAGGAATGGTAGTGTTGGTTTTTGGAAGGGATGGTCATATAGTGAAAACAGACAAAATTCAGTTTTGGTCTTGGTCTTGGACTGAGACTTTTGTTCTGTTTTGTCGATTCCATTATACCTGTCTTTTACACACACCCATAATACTGTTCTTCTTATAGGTATAATGTGCTCTAAGTGTGTGGGTTTTTACCCAGACTTAATTTCATCTTTGTCAACTTGTATTTCCTTATTTGTGTTGTCTTGGGAGAGATCTCAACTACAACCCTGCCACAGATGTAACATTAAAGATGAGTTACGTTTCAAGCAATAGATCTTATCCATAATTGGCCCATTCCTGCCATAAATGGCTTAAACCAGTGTGGAGCACCATCACCACTAGCCTGCGTCCTGATTAAAAAACATAAATTAATGAAACGAGACAGATTGACCACTAGTTAAACATCGCTAACCAACCAATTTTTACCCCATCACAGCGACATTGAGGGCCATGGATAAGATCTACGCTGCGTATATTTTTTTGCCACTGAGTTTTTGTTAGCAAATCCAGCTCGAAACATTCCTAACAGGAGGCCGAATGATGATTCTATACAGGCACAAAGTTGATGACCTCCTACCATAATTAATGTAAGAAGACTGTAAATTTGTGTATGCTTTGGTTTTGTTTCCTTTCCTCAGTCAAGAAGTTTCCCTATGCCTTCACTTTAACTGATTTTCCACCCAGAATGAGTCATTAAGGTGACAACATTTTCTCAACAAAATTTGTTAATAACACTCTTAAATCCTTGAAAACGCAATCATCCTACCAACCTGCTAATAACTGTTGTTTGGGAGCCCTTTTTTTGTGTCCGTCTACATTTATTGTTGTGTTAGTTTGCCTTAAAAGTTTGTGATGACATTTTTTTTCCATTTGCTTGTTTCTCAACTCCAATTTGCCCACCAAACTCAGGCCAAGGTCAACCGTACACACTGCATGTCCATGGTAGGTTTAAAGATCACATACCAAGTTCAAAGGTCATTAGAGATCAACTTGTGCAGATAGGGAAGGTTGACACCAGTGGTTTCTAGAACCTCTTGTTGTTGTCCCAACCCAACCCGCCCCCGTACGGCAGAGCATTTTTGCCCACTTTTTTCGCACACGTCAAAGATTTGATAAATAGACTAAGACAGCAGAAACAACATTATTATCAACATTTTGCGGTTTCATGATAACATGCCAAAAAATTTTTGGAATGTTAGGGTCCATTGGGACCCTTTGACACTTAAGTGTTCTTCGTAAAAAAGTGAAGTTCCAATTAACTTTTTACCACTATATTTTGTGTTATAAATGCTAAAGCAAATCATTGTAGAAAATAAATGTCCGACATTATAGCGCCTTTTCCACAATGTATCAAAGCGCTTTACATTTATTCCGCTGGCCACTAAATTGTCCGCTGCCCATACAAAATACCCAAGGTATACTCATACCATTGGGCGGCGCTCAATGGCCAATATATTCCTAACAGCTCCCCAATATTAGCACCTGGGTGGAGAGAGCACGTAAGTAGTGGATGAGCCAACCGTCTGAAGTAGCCTTATTGTACCACCTGGGGGGCAAGAGGCATTTTATAACCAGTCTATAACCTCATACTATGACATACACAAAATGTACTGATGGCCATTCTGTAGGGGTAGCTTAAGCGATCTAGGGCTCGCAAAAGATTATACAGGGGTAAAAATTGAAAGTGGTCCATGTTGTTGAATTGGCAATACCAAATGTTCGTGTGATCGCAAGGATTAAAAAATGTATAGTTTGTGCTCACTCTGACTTACCGCTTATGGAGTTAAACTGAAAAAACCGTATTGTAGGTCAAAGGTTAAATTTAGCTTCTACAGGGGTCAACTACTAAAACTGCTTTCAATTTCAGTGGAATGGTCTCATATTATTTGTAATGTAATCACACGTAAATCAGGTATATTCGGACATGTACAATGTATAGTTCCATTTTAACAACCCAAAATTAACCCCAGCCTCTATAGGGGGATAGGGGTATACTAATGAGGTGGCCGTAACTTGTTAATTTCACATTGCCAGATGGTCAAAATATCCTTATGTTAAATTGTAATGACATACAAAAAATATTAGACCATTTCCACGAATTGAAGCATTTTTTAGTAGTTGACCCCTGTAGAAGCTAATTTAACCTTTGACCTACAATACGTTTTCAGCTTTATCACTCCTTAAAGGTAAGTCAGAGCTATCCACTATCTTTTTTTAAATCCTGCGATCATACGAACATTGTATTCACTTCAACACTTGGACACTTTTACAATTTTTACCCCTGGGTTATGTTTTACGAGCCCCTAGATCGCTTAAGCTACTCCTACAGAATGGCCACCATACATTTTTGTGTATGTCGTAGTATTAGTATCCCTGGTATAATGCCTCTTTGTCCCCCCCAGGTGATACCCAGACCAACATGCTGGCTGCACCCACTAAAGGGAAATTGGCCTTGCCCAAGTTGCACAACAACATTGGCCTCAGCGTGAACTCGACCCCAGGACCTTTGGGTCATGATGCTCGTTGTATCCACTGGACCACATGTGCCTGCCGTCACGAACCTGGATTTAAATACAAAATGCTTAATGATCTTTTGTTTAGCACTATTGACCATGTGGATTTTTGTTTTCAACAGGTCTAGAGTTTGAATTCTTTCTACTCTGAAAATGGTGAGTTTTCCATTTCTGGGAATACCAAAGTTTGTTTCCATTAGTATTATAAGTTTGACTTTGTCTTTCAAGCGAAACTAGCATTTGATTGGAACGAGCTACTCAGAAACCCATGATATTTTCAACGTTGGTGTGATGTCATAAATGCATTTTTTATCATTTGCTTGATCCTTATGGCTGTTCCAAGTTACAACCCTGGAGAATAGAAGATTTTCTTGGAGTACATTTGTTATTTCTATACATGAACCACAAAAACAAACAACTAATTCCACGTAATTTGGTGGGTAATCAAAGTATATAATTTTTTTTTCCCATTTATTGAAAGAGCTATGTTGTTCAAATTATTTTATCAGGGATAATAAATAAATAAATTAAAATTCTTTTTAAAAAAAAAAAAAAACCAAAATTATATCAAAAATATTTAATAAAAGTTAAACACACTCCATACACACTCCATGTCAAGTTTTCGACTCCATTTGAGGAGTGAGCACGATTAAATTCAACTTCACTCCAGCCAACGCATCATCCGATATAATAATCGAGAAAAGCCTTTTGACAGCATGATTCTTGTAGTGACAAACTTTTGGTATGCATTTTTTGTTTTTTAAAATGCTGTCTAGCATTTTAGTGCAGTGATGGATCAAATTCATACTTGATAGCTTATACATTGGTAGGGCTACAGTGAGGTCCAAGGTCATTTGGGGTCCACTTATGGCATTATATTGCTCACACCTGTATGTTTTCGACCATATATCGGACACCTATTTGGGACCAATGTCCCTATTTTTGTTTTAACTGGTCAAGGAAAAAAAGAAATGTGCCACAAAATGGCTGACCAAAGAAAAAAGTCTGGCTAAAAGTGTCAACAAAAATAGTTCGCGTAGCTTTTTGATTACAAAATTGCATAATGCCTAGGGTTTTGAGCTACCGGAGCCTGAGCTGATTTTTTTTTTTTTGCCCAATCAAGTATGTAAAGTAGATAAGCATGTTAAATCAATGTTACCAGTTTTCCCTAAATTTTTAATGGGGTGTCATGTCAGGATTATGGCAGTCTCTATAATGTGGATGAACAAATGCTGAGGATGATAGGTTAGTCATCTCTACCTACCACTCCACTTGGACAGGAAGTTTTTCCACAGGAAGAGGTCTGGTATAATCTATCCTTGGGCTCGACGTGGGGCAATCTACACGGATCGCAGATCCAGATCCGTGCGGGCATCACCGAGATCCAGATCATTGAAGGTTTAAGAACTCTACACTGCGCAGTGAGTTGCGAAAATACAGCGCCCTTTCGAAGCGGAAAGTGTACAAATAATACTACGCGTAACATGGTGATCGAGGAATACTTTAAAGAACTATCATGATTTATCCAACAGAGTGAAAGATTTTAATTTGCAGGAATATTTACACGGAAGGATAAGTCTTAAATTCTCATAACTTAATTTTTTTCCAACTGAAGAATTACGAAAAGGAAGAAACAGGCAGTGTTTTTTTTTCAAAAGAATACCAACGAATCTCCTCCAATTACGTTTTTGTAAGAAAGTGTCCGTTTCGGACAATTATTATTAAGATACACATTTTGTCTTTATTAGCTGGGCGTTTTGTCGTATCACTTGCAGGGTTAGAATACCATACTAGTTCCAAACATTTTGGGGGTATCGATTTATCAAATCAGCTGATAGTGCCTTTAACGTAAACATAAACGTATGAGCTGAAATGCAGCAACACTACCAAGCGTGACAACACACCATGTATGCATTGCAATCTGGATCAAGTTTGGCCGTTTGCCCTGGGAGCACGCAAACTGGATACGAGATCTGGATACGATCTGGATCTGCGCTGTCGTGTAGATTGCCCAATAATTGCCCATCAAACTGTGCCTTCTCTGTGCCACAATTGTCGAGATAGAAGGTATCACACCATAGAGCTGATTTGTGGTATGCTGTTTTTTTTGGCAAAATATGATAATTGTTAATGTTATAAGTAGAACAAGGCTTTTCAGGGCAATTGTGGCACTGATTTGGACTAAATGAATGCTTTTATTAAAGATCTTTTTGATCAAACTTATGGGATCAAATATTGATGGGGGGGGCGATTTCTTAGATTTGGCTCAAATTTTTTACCAAGTGCATTCACCAGAGATAAAAACCCTGGTTATATCTGCAAAACATGATCTCCTAAACTTGTGGTGGCATTTGTTTTTTTTTTGTTAAATGTAAGTTTAAAGTTGCTCATGCCTGCTAGATATATTTTGGTTCGATGCCAACACAGGGAACACTCCCACATCCCAAATTGAATGTCCAGCTACAAAAAAGTGCCAAAACTGAGGAAAGTCCTTTCAGTAATGATCTGAAAAGAAGACGATTAGTTGGCTTTCCCCTTATCAAACTTACCTATTGTAACAGGTCGAGCGGAAAATACAGTAGAGCTCCAATGGAAAATAGCGAATTGTCAAACCTTTAGCATAGGTGAGGAGCAATTGCATTCCAGTTTACTGCATAAAACCCTTTTTTCTGAAGTGCCACGCAAATAAAAAAAGTAAAATAATTCTTCTGAAGCTTCAAAAATTCTTCAACATAAGTCATATTTTCACTGTACAACCTAACTTCTTTGAAGTTTGCTCTAATTATTAATTTCTATAATTTCATTACATTCCTCAAGTCCCAAAAGACTTCGAACTCTTTTCAATGTTAAAAAGGTGCCTTTCTTAACAAAAATTATATTGGATCCAACAAACATCAATTGCATTCATTAACAAATAAAACTTTTTAAGCACTACCAATAATTTAAACAAGGTGGTTCTCAAAGTTGAAGGTTGTGCGACCAGGAAAATTATGTTTCGTGACCGTCTCTGGCGTGATTTTGGCTGCCTATAAAAGTCTACTAAAACCCGCCCATCAGGCTCAAACAATTCCTAACCAATGACGTCCACATATTCAATTCACACCCAATCGATTACAAAAAAAAATTGACTTGGACAAGGACCCTCTATTCATTATAAAACCTTCCTCAAAGTACACAGCCCAAAAAACTTTCCTCATTCAGTTAATTAGAACAAGATGGTGGCTCATGACACTAGTCTAAAAGACGGAACTCTTCTCAGAAACTCAAAAATGCACCAAACCCGAGAATTACCCCACTCCATTTCAGAGACACATTTGAAAAATAGTGCACCTCTAGAATTTCAAATTGATATTTTGCATTGTTAAAACTTGTATATACATTAGCCCTCACCTAAATTAATTAAGCCCAAATCATCGAGCTTATGGGTAACACAACAATTTTGGTAATTAATAACTGCGCCTGCCGCGTGTAACAGAATAAAAAAAAAACGCGCCAGAGTGTTCTCACGTCTTGAACCTTTTTTGAACGGTCTGTGACCTATGTGGTATTTTAATATCAATGAGGACGAGTTCCTTGATATTCATGTAAATGAAACACATTTGTTGATTCCAAGGTAAGGCAAACTTAAAAGTTAGCCTACAAATAACCGGGATGCCCTTAGCCTCTTATTAATGGTCCCCTACCTCTTTTTGGGTACGGTATTTTTAATTTGATAAAATATATCTTTATAATTCTCCATGCTTAGACTTCAGTTGCGAGCAAGTGAAGAAATTTCATATTTTCTGAAAATGTGGCCAGTGCTGCTTTAAGATAAGATTCTGAGAGCCAATAAATACAAACATCCACTTTAAAAAAACCAATTTTTTTTTTTTAGCTCGCTGACGCCATGCACCAAAATGGGCTAAGTGAATTCAGGAAAATTCCATAAAAATGAAACATCACCTTCCCTCTCTCTCAATCCCAATCCTCATGGGGAGGAAACTCGCCAAAACTCCTTTTTACCTAAACTGAAAAATCAATGCTGCTAATCCCAACCTTGTTTTCTGAGATTTTACCTCCAATATGGCTGACCGCCACATGGTCCAGACACAATAAAACTACTCGACTACTACGGTTGTTTCATAGCACAAATTTCTCCCATCTTCTTCCTACAGTCTCCCCCCCCTAGTTTGTTTACACAATCTTCAACAATCTCACCAGAAGGTTAAGAAACAAAGAAAGATTATAAACAAGTGAGACTGCTACCAGGTTAAATTTATTTCCTCAGCGCACTTGCACATTTTCACGGTCGAAACACAGAAACCAACTGAAATTTAAATATGTGGCACACCAGCTTAATGTCTCACTTTCCACCAACGAGGGGCAAGTGCCCATTGATATTCCATACTTTTCTATTTCTACCCTCAGGGGTACCAGTCCCCCACACATTTCACACCCCCCCCCCATCTACTGAGACACGCTCCTCCATGCCTGTCAAATTAACAGTTACATAGCAAAAGGTATACCAATTAAGATTTGTTTTTTTTCGCCTAATAACCATTCTAACATTCAAATTCAATCTAAGGACGAGCTCCGGAGCATTTTTATTTATGAGAGTTCCCAACATTCCGATGATTTAGTGTTCTTACTATAGTAGATTTCAAAAATAAGTGAGACCTCATTAAATTTTTAGGTCTGTCCATTCCCATTTTTACACATGTGATTCCTATATAGGCAAAATACATATCAAATTAAAGGTATTTAGCAGTCTCTTTAAAAATGGCACCTAAGTTTGATACCCATTTACACTTTCAGAGTTATGTCATTTAAGTAAAAAATTGTGAGCGAGGAGCCGTGTCTCCCACGCTGTGGCTCCCAGGCGGCAAATTTAAAATAAATGTCTGCTGAAAAACCAATCACCTGAAAGTTGAAATATAGCTATTGAGTTTATTTGGTCAATGGCATGTGAAAAAAATATTATTTTGATTTTAAGTATAATAACAAGTTTAACTTTAGTTTGTGGAATCCTTAAGTAGGTAGCGATTTTGAGGGTTAAAAATTCGCGGGCAAATTGCAACCACTTTTTTGCCTTTTGCGGTTGATGTGTACCTGGTTAGTGAAATTCATTCAAGGTCCATTTTGAAATAGTATATACTAGGGAGTAAAACACACAAACCAGTAAGTTTTCCTTTTTATGTTACATCAGATGGCATTTTATTGAAACTGACTGAAAAACTACCCATGTCCAAAATGATGGACACTCATTCCGGGTGCAAAAAGTTATCAAGGGCTAGTACTATAGCTATACAAAAAACACAAGCGAGGGTTGTTAGACACTTTCAAAAGGAAGTAATACTGCCCTAAGGAAAGGGTCTTGTGGGGTAGGTGTGAACCTGCAAGCACAAGAGATCACCAGAGCTGTATCTTCTGAAGTCAGTAAATGAATGAACATATGTGCTCATTTTTCCATATGAATTCAATATTTTCATAAGTTGAACTGTGCCTGATGTTTAAAAGGTAATCCTAGATTGGTTTATTCCTTGCAAAAACTATATTATGGAGTGAATTGACAAAAACATGCTCTGATTAACAATTCAATAAGGATGTTGCGAAAAATTTCTTATATCCAAAAACCTAGCGAAAACATGTTGGCGCAAAAAAAATCTATAGGAGGTAGAATCGTAAAAGTAAATATTTCAGAAAGCTGTGTAAGTCTGTGAAAATGTCAAATATTGTGTTTTCTTAATGTAGGGTGTCGACAAAAATAAATTATTTCATTGAACTTCAAAAATTGTTAATAAAATTTTTTTTTTAAAAAGTGTCCAAAGTGCCTAAATGCTTTGAGATGATTAAATGCTTATTTTTGAATTCCTTGTGAAATTTCCTTCAGAATATGTATACTTTCTAGTAGCCTACATCTGTTACAAAATTAATAGTGCTTAACCGAAAATTGGCACAATTTTTTGGAATGTAAAAAAGGCACTTTTTGATGTCACACGAAAAAGTTCCCCAGTTCAAACGCATGGCCTGTGGTACTCATACAATGTATGTAATGAGCTAGAAACATAAATGTGACTATAAATAAATCGCTTCACATCTTAAGATCGGTTGGACTGCCTATTTATTGTAGTATCAGGATGAAAACCAGCAACTATTGTCATATGTTAGCTATTTGAAATAACTTACCTTTGATACTACAAAAATATCATCTTTATCACAGAGTACTGAAGAAATAAAATAATTGCAATTCTTAATCAATGCACACATAACATAACTAAGTATTTATTTGCATCCATAAAAAGTGGGCCAAACTGAATAAGATAGTCGCACAAGCGATTGACAAGTCTGTTTCATTACCAGACCATTGTAGTTTGAATGTATCCGGTTCCAGTAAGCCGAGTCTGTTGTAAAGTATTTGTACCATGGAAACAATATGTGACCATCCACAACAAATGGGCTGAAGTCTCTGATGTTGATTCGGAGCTCAAGGCTTAATTAACGGTCCAGGTCATAAAATTCATGATTTTAGTTTTTTTTTTTTTCAAGAAATGAATCATTAAATACCTTTCTCCAATATCAGTACAAAAAATCAGAGCAAAGTATGATTCCTAAGTTGATAAATCCAACCCATTTTTGAGGGTTATCATTTCAGAAATCCCAAAATGTCAGTAAATTGAGAAAGAATGCGAAACTCATGGTTTTCAGCGACGTTCTGGAGACATACGTACTTGAAACGGGCAAAAATTGGTATCAAAACGAATGAAGATTTGACCCTTTTATTTAGCAGTTTCGAAGCTACTTGTGACGATTTACCAATTAAAGAAGTTTCAAAGGCCTTTTGGCTGCAAAAACTTTGGTTACCTAAGCTGGCAAAAGGAAGGAAAAGGAACTCGATTGTGCAATCGTGCCAGTGACCTTGTGAGGGCCATGATATACTTACAGTTGCAGCTAGCGATTGGGGTGGAAGAGACTAGAAGTACCGGATTCGACCCGAGTGAGATCAATTGTGACGCGGCTCACGAGCAGAGAAATCGCTCGCTAAGACTGGAAGTATAATCATGGCAAAATGTGTGCGAGCGAGAAATAACATGTCAACGTGGATCAGCTGTTCGCTTGTTACAAACACTGCTTACCCTATCGCGGAATAAAAATAATGTTTGATATGATAATTTAACCATTTTGTCGTATTATTTTTCATATGTTAACAGTCTAAGACGTTGGACATAGGCCCGATGATAAGATTGCTTTTCTGTGTGTGGTATTGTGCTGTAATTTTTTCGGCATGAGCCCGGAGAGTCGTACCGTCATGCCCAGTGTAGTGTGCAGGTAAAGGGCATTGGTAAGCCATAGTATTAGTGCTGAATGAAGTTTTAGCCCATTTTATGATGGTACCAAGATTAACTCCTGTTTGGTTACTACTGTGTGTTCAGGTAAGGTTCCTTTGAGGGGCACTGCACTGGTACTGGTAAACAGCTACCTGTCCCAGGGCCCCGAGGTTAGTTGTCGGTGGTTAAAACGTCACCCCATCGGATTTATGATGAGGAGGGAGATGGTTACCCTGGTAGAATGAAAAAGATTATTACCTACAAGGGCGTCAGCTTCTGGAGAGCTAATGGCGGCATCCAGCAATGCTGCCTTGCATGGTGGGAGTGGTGCCCAAAGGCTAGCCCCACCGCCGAAAACTGGGGGATTGACGTCAGGGAAGGGCATCGGTCAATTATCTTTTGCTCCAATACACTCCTCACACAGCATAATTGCTGAGTGAGTGTATCCGGCCACACTCGTTAACGGGGACAAAACCGGAATTTAAAAATTGGTAAATAACAATCTAGTGTGCATGTACAATTTGTTATTTTGTTACATGTATCTTTCTCCGTTTTCTGAGGCATACTCAAATTCTGTTAGTTTTTTTCATTAATATGGTATAATATTATAATAATAGATAATTAATTTTCAAAACTACGTAAAGGAATTTTGAGACATAAGTTTGCAGCATATTAAACAAATGGTTAATGAAATGTTTGAAAATTTTAGGTAGTACTGCTAGAAAAACACAAAAATTGTTGTGTGTCGAACAAAAACAAATTACCTTGTATATATTAATTATGCAAATTGTGTAAAATATTACAAAAGCAATTAAAAGTTTGTTATGAATTGGAATGTAGTTCACTTGGAAATTGGACACTCTTGAACAGGTAAGAGAAACTTATTTGTCTAATCTTGAGAACGAAAACAAAATTGCTCATGAACATGGAACATTATCGTAATGTTTATGTAATTCGCTTCCCAATTACCACCTAATTAATGATTCAAATTTAATCTCGGCGTTTTTTCCTTTTTTCTTTTTTTAAATTTCAATAAAGAGTAATTTCAACATTATTGATATGCAAAGTTTCATGAAGATTAAACATGGGAACTCCCCGTTGCTATGTTTGGTTGTTGTGCTTTCACTTTAAAATAGGCCTTTTGCATCCTAATACTTTGAGGGCCTTTTTCCAAAACTCTCATTTTTAAGCCGTAAATACCTGGCCATTCTTGAGCTCTGAATATCCAAATGCCCAGTTAAGGTATCATTTTAAATCTGAATATGTCCCCCTTTTCAAAAGTATGTAATCTCAAAAAGTCAACTTTACACCTTTTTGTGGTGATGGTCACATATGTTTTTGTGATGGCAACAAAGGCCTAGTCTCCACATAGCCGGAGATTGACCCCACCCTCTGGATTATTATGGATCTCACATAATTTGAAATCTCTATAAAATGACTTAAAATTTTAAAGTTCACTTTAATTTCACTCCAACTGTCCCATTCAGTTATTTCACTTTTGACATGAGCAAACAGGCACCCACTGTGAGCGGAATGGCCAGTTCCAAGTTCCGATGCCATTGGTTTTGTCTCTAGTGCATAGTGTCGAAAGTGCCGTCAAGTCGAAGTTCCATATCTCTTTTTTGCTGCCAATCTCACTCAACCTTTCAGACTTTTTTTAAAGCTTGGTATAACATTATAACTGAGCAGCTGTGATCACTTTTGGATTTCCAAATTGCTTACAGATACTCACAGCTCAAATGTTCATTTCATGGTGGCTTCCATAACAAAGTATTTGAATTTTCTGTCCTTGTTGTTTAGGTCTTCCCGCATTGTTATCAATTGTCCCTCTTCTGCTTCAGACTTCAGTTGTGAAAATTTTCAAGTTCTCATCCCAGAACTTGTTTCCTTCTCTTTCTCTTCTCAGTTTTTTGAAATCAGTTAAGTGAGTTGCATTCAGTCACTCCTTTTATTTCGAGTGGAATGTTCACGTGACAGTTAAGTTTTGGTTAAGCACTGCAGTTCCTGGTGGAGTATGACCACCGGACACATCAGATGCTCAACCGATGTACTGGAGTCATTTGCCTTTGGTTTGCGTAGCTAGGTTATCAACTGCCAGAGTAGAATCGCACAGATCGGTCGTCAGCTGCTATAGGTTTTTCTCCGGCCGCACTTGTTACCAACTTTTTCTCGCTCTCTATGGCACCTGCTCATCCATGTCACAATTATCCTCATCTGCGACATTAAGTTCAATAGTGCTCCCTCTATCCACTATCACAATGTTTTAATCGATCAAAATGAACAACTTCAGGTTTAACGAGCTCGAAGACCTTTTTACTACATAATTTGCATCTGATAACCTTTAAGGATCTACAGTGCCCTTGTTCCAATGAACTTTGTAACTTAGGAGTCCATTCCTTTAGTTTTTGGGCAGGATTGTACACCCACACTTTCTCTTCCAACCTTATAAGGCTGGCCACACACCTTCAAATCATAGAACTCGTTTTTGCCTTTGTTGATGGATGTTTGAAGATTGGCGAGCAATCTCAAAGGCTTCTTCGAGCCGCTCGTGAACCTTCAAAGTCATACTCCTAATGGAACCTCCCATTCTAATTCAAGGACCCCTTCCGGCAACCAAGCTTAAAGGAATTCCATTTCCCTACAAACAATCAAAAATTGGGTGGGAAACCCTGATGTTTTCCTGAGGGACTGCACAATATGCCATAATGCAATGAAAGATACTGATCCCAATCTCTCTCTGATCATACTGACAGACTTCGCAATTATGTTGGGCATATTGTGGTTCGCCCCACTCCACTAGTCCATCACTCTGAGGACGATAGCACGAGTAAGGTCTTGCCAATCTCAAGCAATTTGTCAATGGATTTAAGCAGTCAAGAGTCAAAAAACTTTTTCCTCCTATCATTCTGCATTTTGATTTGGAACCATAACACATACAACTCATTTACAAACACGTTGGCTATTGTCTCTGCTTCTTTGATGGAAGGGGAAAGCCTCGCCACTTAGGCGAGGGAGGTGTTCCTTGATCGCGAACAATCGGACACATGAACACAACCCCAATTCTCAACATCCTTGCGATAGGTCAACCCAGAAAAGGTTTCTTTTTGATTTGTTCTCTCAAGTTCTAGCAGCTCACCCAAGATTCCAGCTGTCCGAGGTCCTGTGCCAACTGTAAACTTCTTTTTTTTTTCTATGCATCTCAAAGGACCAACCAACGTTCAACACCTTCCAAAAAACCCATTTCTTTTCTCGAGACATACGATACAAAAGCCCATCATGAAGTTCCAACTGCTGCCACTGCAAGCAAACCATAAGATTTGGTTTCAATCCCCCATTCTCCGCTATTTCACCCATTCAGCCCTGTCAGGCCGCTTCTTGAACTTCGATTGCAACCTATCAACGCTTCAGCCTAGTCTTTTATCTGAGCTTCGTTATGTCCTCAGGGCCAAGTCCTTCAGAAATGAACACACCTGAACATGCTACACCATAGGTAGCCATTTAAAAGAAGGGGTATTGCCCGATTTTAAGGATATTATTTCATCTTGATAGATTGTACTTCACTCCAAAACTACTCACTCCAAATCTCCATCTGTAAAGTTTCCTCCAGCCGGTATTTTCCATCCGTTTTTGATGCGAGAGCTAAAACGGATTCTGTAAGCCCCATAGAGTACTGTGTAAAATAAATATTGGTTCCGAGACCAAATTGGGGCACATTTTCGCTCCTAACTTCCAACCAAACATCGTTTGGCTCTAAGATTTCACCGTGTAAAATGAGAAAAAATAGTAGCTTTCTTCTGATACCAAAAGGTTGACCACTTCTGTAAAAATCGGGGCTTCTGGGAACGAGCTATAAGCGATCGGCCATGGACCTTTAATACAACTGTTCTCTTCTCCTCATGAGGCGCTTTGACCATAGCAATCAGCATTTTGATGTTGCCTCCCTTGTCGATGTTCAATAGAGAAGTTGTACAAGCTCATTATTTCCAACCATCGTGCCATCTGTCCGGCATCTTTGAAATTCAATAAACAACGTAATGAACCATGATCAGTCCTTACTCTGAATTGATGGCCATAGAGATAGTGGTGAAAATGCTTAACTGCAGTTACCACAGCTAGTAACTCCTGCCGTGTCACACTGTAGTGGCGTTCGGCTTTGTTAAACTTTTTGCTGAAGTAAGATATAACATGCTCTTTACCATCATAAGTTAAGACAACACAGCACCACTACCTTCTCCACAAGCATCCATGTGTCGCACTGTAGTGGCGTTCAGCTTTGCTAAACTTTTTGCTGAAGTAAGATATAACACGCTCTTTACCATCAATAAGTTGAGACAACACAGCACCTCTACCTTCTCCACAAATAAATTCTGACGAGAAATCGGGATAGCCCAAAATTGGAGCCGAGGTCAAAGCACTCTTCAATCTACTAAAAGCCTCCTCGCAGGCTGGAGTCCACTTGAATTTAACACCCTTCTGAGTCAACTTATGCAACGGAGAAGCGACAACACTGAAATCCTTGATAAACTTCCGGTAATACCCGGCCAGCCCCAAAAATGACCTTACCTCCTTCAATGTTTGAGGGACAGGCCAAGTTACCACCTTTTCAATCTTCTCAGGATCAGTAGCCAGCCCATTTGCAGTTACATAGTGCCCCAAATACAAGACTTGCGATTGGAAGAAATTGAATTTCTTGGGTTTCAATTTAAGCCCTGCCTTCCCGAGACGGTCAAATATTGTTCCAAACATTGTAAATGCTTGTCTTGGACATGACGATTATATCATCTAAGTACACAAGGCAAATTTCCCATTGCAATCCAGCAAGGACTCACTCCATGAGGCACTCAAATGTGATAGGGGCATTACAGAGCCCAAAACTCATTACATTGAACTCAAAATGATTATTTGCTGCAGAGAATGCCGTCTTACAGTGGTCCTTTGGGTCGATCTCCACCTGCCAATATCCTGATGCAGGGTCCATCGTTGAAACCACCTAGAGCCAGAAAGTGCATCGAAGCTATCATCTATTTGTGGCAAGGCATAGGCATCCTTCCTGTTGCAATCATTAAGCTTTCGCAGATCCAGACAGAATCTAGCAGTTCCATCTTTTTTCCTCACCAGAAGCACAGGATTATTCCAAGGTGACTCGGATGGAGAGATTACTCCTTGATCCAACATCTCATTTACTTGTCTTTCAATTTCCTGTCTCTTGTGAAATGGCACACGTCTCACAGGCTGTTTAAAGGGTACATGATCTCCCGTATCAATTCGGTGAAAGGTAAGACTGGTTCTTCCCAACTCCCCCGGACGAGCGAAAACTTGTTGATGCTTTCCTAAAAATGCCTCCAACTGCCTCTGCTGGGTTTCATCTAACTCTGAAGAGCTCCGCTCCAACAAATTCTGCATTTCATGCTCAAAGCTTGTGTCAGAGCTAGCCTCCCACACTTCAGTAGTAATAACTTCAGCAGGCTGAACTAAAGCAACATTGGTTTTGTTATAAATAACCACAGGCTCAGGATTAACATTCATCATCCTCAATGGTACATACATGGACTTAGTTGAGGTCGCAGCCTTAGCCACCAAAACTCCAGGCTTATTTCCTTGGAAACGAGTAGTTTGGCTCTACCAATCCTATTCAGCATGTTTTCGTCCTCTGATCTCAGCTGGGACTACCATCTCCCCACCTGGTTCCAAGACAACTGTCTGTGGAACTGCTACTCTGAAGCAAAACCTAGACCCTGTTTTTTTTGCTCAAAAAGTGACCACCGTCGTAACAATCAAGAGAAAAATGGTTTGTTTTCCATGGTTTTTCAAAACAAGCTTTGTGATGAAATAAGGAAATCTCCCCTATATAGCTTTATCATTGCGCCAACAGAGGCGGACGCTTGGCACTGTAAAGCCCTCATCTTGTCTCTTGACTTTGTGAGATTTCCTATTTGCCTCATCTATCGGAATAAGGTTATTCTGGAAGCTCACTCTTGTTTGAGATATTTGGAGCAATAATGGAGTTTTTGCCATGTAATCAGTGGAAAGCTACACAGCACTTGGTAGCCATTTGGTGGAGATTGCTTGCTCACACAGCAGTAGAGGTTAAGGAGCTCTTTCACCTCATTCCTACCGTCATGATCTCCATGCAAACTAGTTTTGCTGCAATTGTGCGGGCTCTGGCAATGGATAGATGTGTTGAACTTGCCAAACAAGGCAAGCTGCTTCTACGGCAAAACGTTCCCATTAATTTATGTTTTGAAACTCCGTCCTATATACATACACCTGGTAGAACCCAATAAAATGAATTTGAGTCATCAATGCCAGCATAAAACCTGGGTGGCCCCCCAATTTTTTTTCCGCACTTTGGACTCATTATTTATGCCCATGCTGACTGATTGGTTGATACAATGTTTAATGATGTTTCATTTTGGTGGTGGTGGGGTGGTCATAGTTAAGAGTGCATTCTGATAAAACCACCTGAAATTCCCTAAGTCAAGGAAGATGAAGGTTCTTGAATCTCTTGATATTTTTTCTATGTGTAAATGTATGGATTAGACATTTCAGCTATGGGTGGAATAATTTCCGTCTACATACACCATGTTTCTAAAGAATTTCCATATCCTGGATTTTTGCCAATTTTCAGCATTTTTTTTGGGGAGGATATTAAATACCTCATTATTTCATATTTTCATATATCTCTTTAATTTGCACACTAACCGTCATATTGTCAGGACTATGGTTTTAGATTATAGGTTTGTAAATTCACATTAACAATCAGCGGTGTCTGTGCATTCTTCAGTGTTTTCTATTTGTGTGTAAACTGTTAAAAAACAAACTTTTAAACCAAAAACATGTCCTTTTTTAAATTGACGTTTTTCTTTTTTCGGGCAGTATTTGATCTCTTTAAAAAGGAGTAAATAGTACACAAGTCTAGGACTGTCCAAAAATATAATTTTCACCGTATGGGTTTTTTGCTTTTATTTAGAAATTCCATGTATTTAACCCTCATCCTCCTAATATCCGCACCCATCCTTTTGAAACACATTCACAAGGGGTGTCTACCGCCCCTCCGGGATTCCTTATTAAGCACATGTACTTAGTAGTTTTGGTACCAATGGCTAGCTCTTGTCTTTCCCCTTACATTGATCCCAAATAAGTCCAACTACCTTACCTGTATGATGTCACAATCGGTAACTGAAATCATTGTCATGACATCGATCTACACTGTCAATGGCAAACAATAAATAATAGCAGATTTGCAATTTATCATCATTTACGTTAATAAAGCAAGTTCAGTTGGATTATTCATGAGACTGATATATTATGGTACCATATAAGTTGAATAACCTACACAGATATCAACAACAGTCGACAAGGGGGGGCGTCTTTTTAATGTGCATCTGTAATAATCAATGAAATGACCGACCGAACAGGCCTGTTGATTTGCCTTTGCCATGTTTATCGATAAGCGTTTTGTTTTGATTTGATTTAATTATGCAGAAAACCTCTGGGGTACTCAAGAAAGCCTCTACAGAAGCATTTTTTTTTTTCATCAACGGGTTCCTACAAGTGACCTCACTAACCAACCTTTGTTTTTGGGGGGGGGGGCAAAGCGGTGCATCTATTTTCAGGGAAAATTATAGAATTAATTTTGTTAGTACAGAATAGGTTCTTGTTTGTTTTTCAATGTAAATTGGTGCATGTGCACTAAATTACTAATTCCACAGGGGAGCAAGAAAGGGCAACATTTCCCCACAAGGGGAGCTTCCCCCCTCCCCCGTACGCCACTTTTCATACACCGGAGGAACTGGGTCCTAAGTATGAGGCCAAAGAAAAATTTGTCCTCAGTAGACACCATAACGTAAATGCGAATGCAATGCTTTTCACCAGAAATTTCCTCAAATCGGTCATATGGTAAGTCAAACAGATTGCAACCACCTTTGACCTGTGACACGGTGGGGCCACAATCTGTACGTAAATTGAAATTTATTTTAAGAGTATTTCCTTCTATTTTACTGTTTCTGCTTGTACTTATAAACTGGCGTCCAATAATATGTCCAAATAACATAGATTCATGCTCACATAAAAGAAAATAGTTTCGAAACCGATTTAACATACAGCAATTAAATAAAAAAGAAATTCACGTACTTTGGACCACCTCCAAAAAAACGAAAACAGTAGGTTACTGCATTGTCCAAACACGAACACAAATTCTCTTATGCCCAAAAAAATGGTTTGAATTGCTCACATCTTGTTCTATCTATCTTTTACTATGGAACCCATTTTGTCTCGTACGCCTATACAAGACATCACAAAAAAATTATTATTAGTTAATTAACCGTAGTAGAATTTTCTTAATGTAACACGTTATATTATTTTACACAAACCTTTTATATTGTCAAAGAAAAAACGTATGATTGGCTACTTTTGCATTATTAAACGTAGGTTTTTCCATGTGACGTTAATTGCCTAAATTTGTTTTAATAGTGGTTCCAATTTACCACACCCACTGATTACTTTGTTCTCTCAATTTAAAATACACGTCCGCGGTTGCTCGAACCGCTAATCCCCTGCGGGAGCGGTTTAACAACTTTTTAATAATCATCAGCTGCAAATACCCCCCTTAAACCCAAAAATCCCATTAAACCTCCAAACCCCCCCTTAACCCGCACCCCCTTAACTCGTGCAACCCCTTTAAACAAACCACAACACAAGCCCCTTAAGCCCAAACAAACCCCCCCTTAAAACCGACAACCCCTTTAAACCCGACAACCACCTTAACCCAACAATCCCCTTAAAGCCCTGACACCCCCCCTTAAACCCGACAAACCCATGTGCAACGGTCGGCTCCATGCAAACGCACAGGCGCGCGATACGTGCATGCGTCGTGCATGTGTGCACGTCGCGCATGAGAGGCGTATTAAGGTGCCCAAAACCCTTAAACCCAAAAAACCCACCCCCCCCGTAAAACTAACCCCAAATTCCTTAAACCCCCCCCCTTACACCTGGACACCCCCCGTACAACTGGGCAACCCCACCTAACACAACCAGCCCCCTAAAGCCCGACAACCCCCCCCCTTAAACCCAGAAAACCCCTTAACCCCGGACAACCCACCTTAAAAACCCCCAACAATCCCCCCGAAAGAAAGTAAGGTCCAACACCCCCCTTAAACACCCGACAACCCCTACACCCGGACCACCCACCTTAACCCCCAACAATCCCCTTACAACACACCCAACAACCCCCCGTACAGCGGGACAACACCCCCCGTAAACCCTGACAACCCCCCTGAAACCGGACAAACAACCCCCCCTTAACCCGCTGGCAACCCACCGGAAACCACAACAACCCCCTGAACCCAACAACCCCCCCGGAACCCGGACAACCCCTGTAAAAAAAAAAACACCCGTACAACCCACCTGAAAAACCCCAACACGCCCCCTGACGAGGAGAAGACAAACCACCCGGAAAACCCCACCAACCCCCGGAAACCCCGACACACCCCCTTAAACCCCCAAGCCCCCCATAACCCCACAACCCCCATGACACGGGGACAACCCCCCGTGAAACGGACACCCCCAACCCCCCTTAACCTGGGACAACCCCCCTTAAACTGGGGCAACCCACCGGAACCCACAACAGAAGCAGCCCCTAAACCCAACAACCCCCCCCGGAAATCCCAACAATCCCTCGTAAACCCAACAACCCCGTGCCAGCTGACAACCCCCCGGAAACCCGGACAACCCCCGAAACCCGGCACAACCCCCGGAACCCAAACAACCCACCTGAAACCCCAACAGCCCCCTGAAAACAAAACCCAACAACCCCCGGAAAGCTGGACAACCCCCTGAAAACCACCCCGGACAACCCACGAAACCGAAGCACGCGAGAGGACAGGAGGCCCACCCCGCCAGAAAAGTGCAGCAAAAGCCGGACGGAGGAGCTGAGAGGGTGGTTCACAAGCGGTGGGGGGAAAAAGCCCCAAGGAACTCATGAAGTAGCAAATTAGAGGACCTAATTAGCAGGGCCACGCCCTAAAATCAATCAGATGAAGGGGCATGCATCGATACCACCCACAAGTCCCTCACCAAACCCTATGGGTCCATGTTATCGCGTCACACCATATTTGTTGGGGAAAAATAACCCCCAACTTAACTCATATTATGCAAATTAGGTACCTAATTAGCAATGCCACGCCCATAGCTAATCAATGAAGGGCATGCATTCCGATCTCCCCCACCAAGTCACATCACAATAACACTTATGGGTCTCATGATATCTCGCGTCACACAATTGTTTGGGTAAAAAAAATCCCCCAATTAATCATTAATCAGCAAATTATGTACACCTAAGTAGCATATGCAAGCCCATAAGCTAATCATATGAAGGGCATGTCAGTCCTGATCCCACCCACCAAGTCACATCACCCTAACCCTAGTTCTCATGTTATCTTTCTCACGCTTTCCAAGATTTTGTTGAACGCCGCCGACCCTACGCCTGCCGCCGCGACGCCTTGACTTATAGCATAATCCCCCCTTCTGCTTTTCAAGCCAGGGGCTAAAAATACGTGAAACTATTTTTGTTTTGTACGGAAAACAAAAAAGGTGATATGGTGGTCAACTACAAATCCATCCCTTGTAGAAGTTTTTTTAGTACGCGCGGCTCATATCCCACCTACATTAATGAATATGAGGGCACTCGATTCAGTTGACGCTTTATCTTTTGTCCATCTATGGGAGGCCGAATATTGCTCCGAAGGACTTTTTGAAATCGAACTCTATAATAATCCCGGCAAATTAATTCAGTTCCCCTTGATCCCTTTTACGTGCATTGAAGGGGTACAGGCCTGATTCAAAAATAAGTTTTTGTTGGTGTAGTAACAATCTTGTAAGTAATTCCTTGTAAACTAATAAAGATCCATGATACAGAGCATTTTCTGACTTCTAATAAACAAAAAAAAAAAATTTTTTTAAATTTGCTAGTGCCAAATCAAGTATCTATTTGAATAAAACCCCACTTTTCCGACTGTAGCATCCCATCTGGGTACCTTGTCATTATTCTATTAGACCAATCACTAATCTTGAACACGAAAGTCTCCATTGGTTTGTCAACACGTTCATGTCCACATGTTTTTTTTTTTTTTTCTTTATACTCAAATCCCTCAATTAAAAGAGCGAATTCTAATCTACAATTTCAATGATAGGGAATTTTGAAGATCGCGCGAATGTGTCCTAGCACTGTTTTCCTCTGGTAGACGTCTCTTTAGACAAACAAAATCATTGCATTTTTGCATTCTTGATCAGAAGTAATTGCAGAACAGGTGATTTACGATGAAAAATCGTTAGGTTAGGTGGACTTCAGGTGAGATGAATTAGATGAATGGGATTTCGTCTTATTTATGGTTCTTAATATAAAAGCAAAAGTTTTCATCATTTTGACAATCAAGTTTGCGACCAACGATTTTGTCTGTTTACCTTTATTGACCGGAGAATGGGATGGCTTCCTTTATATGATGTGTTCAAGTGTGCCACGAGTTTCTCCTACTTATATTGTACATGAGTAGAGTTCAAATATGAATAAGAAAAATACAAGCGTTTCACGGGACGGACGTTCTTCTGCCACGCCGGTTTTTTTAATAAGGAAAAAGGTCACATGAGGTCACCGAGTACATAAGATCACCAACAACACCGGTCAGCAGTACTAGCCCAAAACCGCGAAAACCATAGATTCAAAGTGTCACTTGGAAGTTCATTGCCTAATACACCCAAGCTATTTGATAATTCTGAGCACTTTGGGGCCATGACCTCTAGATGACCTGTGACCCCCACTCTTGGACGGGGGTAACTTGTGGGGCACTCTAACGAGGGTCGTCAGAGTGCCAAATTGGTTGTAAACAACGTATTTCAATACGGAATAAATCGTCACTCTCATCATAGTGCCGCATTCACCTCCATAAAAAACGTTTTCCACAATTGGCCCTCGCCAGTGGTGTCTGGATGGGTCCCAGTGTTTTTGGATGGTTCCTGTTGGATGGGTTTCCCAGTGTTTGATGGTTTCCCAAGTTGGGTGGTTCCAGAGTTGGGGGGTCCCAGTGTTGGGTGGTTCCCAGTGTTTGTGGTTCCCAGTGTTTGCTGTTTCTCAGTGGTTCATAGTGTCATTGGTATTTATTGCTCTGCATATTTCCATGGCACACTCTAAGCTTATAATTATGGTTCTTTGACATGTACTTACTTTAAATGAAATCGTGTAAGTAATATAGGACACAAGATCTCAAAAAATAAGAAGATAAAAATTGGATCTTTTTTGTACAATGCCAAATTTATTGGTCTCGCAATGTGAGTGAAAAAATTGGGCTGACTTCATCTCGACCAATATTTTTTCAAACTTCTCATGGGCTTGACCAATAAATTTGAGTTATTGGACTCAATGATGAATCAATTTATACCAGATTTGCACTCTCCATAAATAATACTGGTCGGTAGCCTTCCAAAACTTGGCATTAGAGGGATATAATGGACTGCTTTCAGAACATTCCTGCAACAAGTACCATCATTAAAAGTTGTTGCGGGGGACTATTTGTTGCACTTTTCATGTAGTATTTTTCCCAGCTGTAGCGTCCAGAGGCAGGCAGATAGATTGCTGCCAATCGGAAGAGTTGCTCACCATGTGCAGAGTATTGGGCATTCTCCAATGTAGAGCACTCCCCTATTACTTGTAAACTCTCTTTATTGACTAGGTTGCCATTCATATCAATTTGGCACTTATTGTGTAAGAGTAAAAACACAGTCTTCCTGCCGGCCAATGCATGTTATCAGGTGCCATTGGAGCATGATCTTGCGGACTTGCCATCACATCAACGTCTTCCTCCAGGTTCTGCCCACTGTTTAAGTTGAGCTGTACTGAGCAGGCAATGGAAACGGATCCCTGTTATGGTTTTGTTGAGATACATTCAAAAGTCTTTGTTTTCAGTGCCTTGTGTGGCAGAAAGAAAGTCCTCTCTCCTCCTTCATCAGCGCATGCATACTGTGCCAAAATACCACCACTTCCTGTTGGATGTGATCCTAATGTTTTCATCTGGTCCATTTGATTGCGCCCAATCTCCATAAGCCTCTCCCCTAAAATACCTTGAGTGTCTATTTCCCCTATAAGAACTGTATTGCAAGAGTCTTGCCCTGCCAAGCAGATTATTTTCTCCACTTGCCCCAAGATACACAAAGTTTGACCATTAGCTGCCTTCAGAGGTAGTTCAAAGGGTTGCAGTGGCGGTCCCTCTTCAGCCAACATCCTTTTCCAAATTTCACTGTTAAGAATGGTATATTCAGATCCTGAATCTATCATCATGCTTAATGATTCCTTCAAAATAGATGTTCTACAATAATACAAATGTGATTGAGACCTTGATTTCTCAAAATGCTGGTCGTCGACCCCACTTCCAGCCTTTACTCATTTTCCTGATCCTTCCGAGAGGCCGGCTGCTGTAAGGAAGGGCAGTCTACTTTAAATTGTCCAAACTGCCTACATTCAAAACAAGGTCCCTTCTGTCTTCTACAAGATTGCTGACCATTTCCAGATTTAACAACCAACTCTTGAACAAGCTGTGTGAGCTGCTGTACTTGTGCTCCAGCTGCTTGACTCTATCGCCATCAGATTTCCCAGGATCATTCATCCCTTCCATTGAAGCCACAGATAAATTCCGACGCAAGGAAAATTGACTTTCCTCTTTCCACAGTTTTTCTTCCTGATCAGCAATTCGGTAGGCTTCCTCTAAAGATAAAGGTGCTCCGAATCTAAAGCGGTGATGAATTGATCTTTAGCCAAACTATCAATCACAGATTCTGTTACCTCCGGACAAGCCTATCTAAACATCTTTACAAAATCATGACGCAATACGGTAAGTGACTCTCCAGTCTTACGACGCCTGGACTGAAAACGTTGTTAAGTTGACATGGTATCGGGCCTATCAAAATTCTCCCTCAAAATGGCAACAATAGAATCTACAGTTAAAGATGTCCTATCTGGAAGGGCCGGAGTCAAAGCCAACAAAGCCTCATCTCGCAAACTCAAAGCCATATATTTTGACTTCTCTTGCTCATCCCAACCATTAATTTCAGAAACTTTCAAAATGCACCAACCAACTTTTCAGAGTAATCTTCCCTTTTCCATGAAAAAGTATCAGGCAGAGCAATAGGCTTGGCTTGCCGTACACTTGACTGTGAACTTAAATTTAAGTGTTGACTCTCATGACCGCACTGTCCAAAATTAACTCTTCTACTCTCGCGATCATATTCTGAAGGAACATGAGGTAAATGACGGCGTTCATAATTACTCAATTCTTTTCCAAACAAGTTTCCTCCCTCCCAATTGCACCAAGCAAAGATTCATCTTTCTGAATCTTGTCTTCGAAACTATGAAGCCTAGAATCTTTAGGTCTATCTTTGGTTTTAGAACGAGTCCCTAGTGGCAAAGTATTCGGAGCAGGAGTATGTTTCAGCTGATCCCCTGTTTCTGACCAAGTAGGGGACAATCTCACCTGTCGCTTATCGTATGGTGTCTTATCTTTGGTACTAGACATATCCTATTCCAAAGCCTTAACCCTAGCCCGAGTCAACATCTACAAATTAAATTTTAGTCGCACACTTCCAAAATCAAATGTAACCAACTTCAAAATTCTTTAATATACCAATGCAATAACCATATTTCAAACAAATACCAGTGTTTGACTTAACTAAATTTTTGAAGAAAATTGTACCAAAACAGCCATTTAGAAAATCCTCACTATAAAGTGGACAAAGTGAGCCCCATGCAATTCATTTGGAAACATCCCACCGCTGCCACCAAAAATTGTGACAGGCCGAGCGGAAATAACAGGTAGCGTCTCCGATGGAAAATAGCAAATTCGAACCTCACATATATTTTGAAAATGTCACCCAAAGACCACATTTTTTTGGAAAGTTTTACCACTGTCACCTAGAGACCCCTTTTGGGGGAAAATTTTGAAAATTTTCACCTAAAGACCTCCAATTTTTGGTAAATTTTTGCAAATATTTCTAAAAAGACCACATGTTTTGAGATAATGTTTGGATTAACTGTGGAATCAGGGTTACCAATTCTGCTTACACCACATGCTTACACCACGAATAAGGTGATATAAAATGATGCAAGCAAAATTTAAATGCCAATAAAACTAGGGGTTGTACACCTCAAAACAAAACTGTCATCTCTATAGAACATATTTCTACATCAAATGGTGACATAATCTTTTGTGGACACCCTCTAGAATTTTTGTAAAAAATGGTTAAAGTTGTAGCAAATTTCGCATTTTTTGCATCGTCATGATCAAACTCGTGAGGGATTACGGGTAGTCTGGCAAGTGGAAATTAATCAACGACGGCATTTTTATTAGTCTCAGCTAGGAGTCACGCAGGCGGTGGTACTCAGTGGATACCAGTCACATTTTCTACACTATTAAAAAAAGATTGTGTGTTGTGTATTTTTCAGGATTGCTGCCTTATAGTATATCATCCATATAGACCTCTAATGCAATATGTAACCGATCTAGGACAAGAAGAACAATTACTACCACTAGCATGGTAAGTGTAGCTTTTCACTAACAGTAGTAGTAGTAAAGGTTTTAAATCTGGTTTTGTCCCCCACTAACGGTGGTGGCTTCACATTCACAGCAATACCGCTGTGTAAGGATTTATTGGAGCAAAAGATAATTGACTGAATGCCCTTCTGACGGCCATGGCTGGATGGCACACATTAGCTCTCTTTCATAGCCGACTCCCATTGTAAGGCTAGATCTTTTTAGTTTATACCAAGGTAAACAGCTACCCTCACTATCGGATTTCAGGTTCGAACCCCACATGGGGTGCAGTTGAGCCACTGACAACCCGGCCCTGGGACAGGTAGTTCTGGTTTCCAGGATACCAGCAGTAGCAGGCCCTGAAGAAATCCTGACCTGACACAGGACCTTAACAATTAGGCTAAGGGGGTGCATTGTGTGTCATACCTATAAAATGCAGAATAGGAAGTTGAAGAATCTTTTTCTTTTGTTTCTTTGATGCCCTGCGGGTGAACATGCAAATGGCATGCCAAAATGGATGCATTTCAACTAAAACCGTAATGCTTTAATTATTTGTTATCTTTAATGGGGAGGGTAAGGTAAAAAAAAATGAATGGGGTAGTAGCCCCGAACAGGGCCGTAGCAAGCATATTGAAAGGGAGCAGTCATATAGGGGCAGGGGTCTGGGGCCGGTGGAGGGGGAACCCAAGACCCCCTAGTTGGGGTAGGGAGTAAGGTAAAAACCTCTGAAGCTGTTGTAGCTATGTTGTGTACAGAACAACTAAGAGAATGTGTAAATTTGTAGGGTGAAAACTATGTTTAAATTGCAGAAAACAAATTGTAAATCATTGATTATTTGGATTTTGAACTAACCAGGACATCAAAAGCCAACGAAACCCACCCAAAAATGAGGTATGAGCTTAAATTCAAATTGACTATCTGGAGGGCTTTCCGTCAACAATCGAGATGTGCACCGCAGCATGTCAGGTTTTTTTTTCTTTTTTGGTATGATGATAGATATTGATGCGAATGAAAAATTCCTGAAATTTTGGCTTCATAAAGACTTTCGTTTTACAGGCACGGAGATTCAGAAATTTAGGGGGGTCACCATTAAAAATGCTGTGCGATGACAAAAAAATTTTGAAAGGGCCATAAAATTGTAAGGGAAAACCTCCCTAACTTTGAAAAATTAATCTGGGGAATTTGTGGGTGTGAATCAAATCTGGCATCAAATATGTGCATAGCTCCTTTATTTACTTATTTGGGTGTAAACATGCAAGATCTCATTGGGAACCAAGTTTGGGCGGGTCGAACTCCGAAGCAACAATATTTTAAACGTCAATTTTGTTAATCTAAGTCACACTGCAGGACTTTGCTACCAGTACAATAATAAGAACATTAGGAAGTAATAAGGTAGTTACAGCCTATTGAAAAATCCTAATTTTGCATTTTGAAAATATGGCCCCCCTGAAAATCAATGTTGACATACGAAATCACCCCTCTACTTCAGATATGTTGAAGATACCATCTTGAAAGAAACTATTCTTGAAAGAATCAGTTGTGTTTGATGTCTTCATTGTTTTCAGCAAAAGACCACTTTTTGCTGAAATCCCCATAGAATGATATGGTGGATATACACTGTGCCATGTACAATGACCCCTGGGTCACATAACTTTGTGTGGTAAGTTTAAGTGTGTATTTTGTTGTGAAAAAAATAAAGCACCAAGCTAGTTCTTTCAAGGAAGTGTTTAAGGTATATCTTCAAAATATCTTCTTGAAATAAGAGGGGTGGTGTCGAATGTCAACATTGGTTTTAGGGGGGTCAAAAGTGGTCAAAAAAGTACAATTTGCCATTTTCAAAGCAGCTTTGTTGTTACATCACTTATGACTTTTCTAATGTGTTTATAATTGTATTGGTTTAAAGTTCAACTATGTAACTCTGATTGACCAAAAGATGGACAATAAAATTTTCTTAATTTTGGATGTTCATGACCCCCTAGACCCAGAAGGACTGCCCCCGAATGAACAAAGGCGAATATTTAGGCCTCATAACTCTAAAAGTAAACACGATATGAAACGTCTGATGGCCAGATTGAATTTTCTACACCAATAATACCCATAGATAGTGATTTTCAAAGTTGTGGGAAAACGAAAATGGACTATGCGCTTCAAAATTTCGGATTTCATCATCTCATAAATGTCTACCAACCACACTTAGAGCGGAAAAAAATCCAGACGTGCTGCGGTGCAATATCGAATGTTGACAATGGAATGGCCTGGATCTTTTGAATGTCTTGAAATGTACTTGATAAGGCTCACCAACTATATAGGCCTATGGTTACTTGCACATAATGGTAAACATCTGATGATATTCTGTGATTTGCCATGTTTTGTTGAAGTTACACGGCCGTTTTCTCCTACATGGTAGTTTAGTGCCTATAGGTGGAGGAAGGTGGATGTGGTGTAGACAGTTCCGGAGTAGCACGCAGCTACCAAATAGCTACCCATGAATTACACACTGCCATTGTTGAGAGTGGATGAAAATTTCATAAATGCAGGCCGCTACAAACAACAAACCTTTCTTGTTTATTTTTTATTGTCCCTTCTTCCTTTGGAAAATAATTACGAAATTCAAATTGGCCTATCAAAAACACCCATCTTACCCACACCACCAAAAACAAATGAAAATACAGGGTGTCCACAAAAAATGGTGCAAGGCAAAAGCGCCTCGTTTGAGGTAAAAACAATAAAATGGACGTAATATTATATCATAGCACAAATGAAGTCTTGGCTTTGGAATACCATTTACGCATCCGATTTGGTTGGTGCAATTCAAGATATGGCTAATCGTCCCCAAGAGATGGTGCGTACCAATTGTGGCCACTTTCACAGAATGGGATAATCATGTTGAGAGGTTGGTAGTCTTATGATTTAGGATTTTACAACGAACCGGCAAATGTACATTGAAGGAGTTTCCATTATCAGTTTAGATAGTCAGTGCAATTTAAATTTAATTACAGAACTATATGGTTATGTGTATGTTCAATTTCTTCCCAACAGAAGTTCATTTTCCCGACTCTTTAAGAGTGTATTATTAAAAGTTTTTAAAAAAAGAAAAATTAATTTCCCCCCCCCCTTGTTTTCAGCTGAGTGTGCTCTATTCTCTTTCTTTAACTTATCCATGAAGTTATTTTTTAGAATATTTAGCACAGAAAAAAAAATGATTTGAAGCAACAGGAAAAAAGATCAAGCATTAAAATGTCGGTGGATGAATACTTTCGGAATCAATAAAGTGTCATATCAACATGCGAAGGCAATGCATGATTGACTGTGTTAAGTAACCCTTCTGTGAAAAGTGGCAAATTGGTATTTCACCTCTCTTGGAATATTTGTCATATCTCAAAATTGCAACAACCAAATCGGCTACTTTTAAACGTATTCAAATCCAAGACTCATCATGCAAATATCATGTCACTATTTTACTGTTTTCACTCCAACGTGAGTAATTTTGTCTTGCCTTTTTTTTGTGGACCCCCCTGTATGTGCCAAAAATATCTAGAAAAAACACAATTAGCCATGAGAAAATTACCGCGCGCACTGAGAACGGTGTAACACGTAGCTACTTCACGACGGGGGAGACAGCCGCTGCGTATTCCGTCTCCTTTTTTGCGGGTGTGGCGGGAGGTGGTGGTTGGAGGGTTTTTTGGGGGGTTGTGGGAGGCAAAGAATCCTGGCCGAGCGAGTGTAGTCTAGTGGGAGGTAATCCATGTCTAATCGGTGGTAGCTGCGATGGTCCAGCTCAAAGTAAGAAGTAGCGACGCGGCGCTTATACATTGCACCGACTTTCAGTGCGCGGCATAGGCCAAGCCACAGCGCTGCCAACGAAGGCCCCCCGGGGTACTGGGTCTCGTGCGCGTTGTCATTCATATTCAGACAAGACAAAGTATACATGAAGAGAGTGCGTGTTCTAGAGGTTAGTAAGCTTCCTCTGGAGCAAAGGTTCCTCGGTTCTACTTCTCAGTGGGACCAATTGCTGGATTTAAATGGGGAACTCAGCTTTGGATTAATTGTATAACAGATATTGATTAAAAAATGAATACCACTCTCTCCATGGTTCATTTGAAATGGGCAAAGGAACCATGAAAGCTTGCATGTGTTCCATTCGCGTGACATTTTCGTACCAAGTGTGTTTGAATGTGCCCAATATGGCCGCTGTTTAAGCTGCGGCCTCTAAGTCATTGTCTCGGTCAGAATTATTAAGTTGATAAAGTTCTAGAATTGGCCTTTAGGCCACGATTTGAGATTAAAGTAACCTTCATTTATTATTTATGAGAAAATTGGCTGTGTAGACAGTGTTTATATATATCTAATATATATATGAAATTCCAGGTTGCAATATACAAAACTTTTGTCCAGCAAGGAAACCTAAAAAGGCTGTTAGCACTCTAGGTTTGTTAACATACTTGGTATGTATGATTTTTATTTCAGGCGTTCATAAACGATGTTCTACGCACGGATGTGTGCCTGATGTATCCACCATATCTATAGCACTAGGTAGGAAGACATTTTCATATAGAAAATAAAGGTATTGTTTTTATTTTTTCTTGTTAAAGTTAGGTTCAATTTCTAATTGGTGGTACCATTATTTTAAGCAGAACAATGAAACTGAGTTGTTTTATGCTAAAGTAAAAAAAAATATGCAAATTAAAACTTGCGACATTCCCCCTGCAAAGGTGCAGCTGGAACATGACCAAGATGACCTTTGACTGGTACATGACCTTGGACACCTCCACCATATGAAGGAACCCCTATTGTCTGGTTTAAATCGACTTCAACTTTCGAGGAGACACCAAAAACGAAAACCTAACCAAAACAAACCAAATGGAAAAAACACACTACATACATACACCATACCATATAGACATGTGCACCCTCGCAATATCCCCCTTGCTTTTCAAGCCAGGTGGATAATAATTGTATCGCCTATGAAATGCTAACATATGCTCTGGTTTGTGGGCTAAAAACAATACCTTATTCTCATTATTAATTAATTGTATCCAAATAAAAATTTATTTCAAATCAAAAGTATTGGCTCAAATCTCTGATTTGACTAGTAAATATTAATTTGTATACTTGAGTGGGGGCTGAGGTTTTTGATCCTAGCAGGATCTCTTAATCAAAGGCAAAAACCTGAAAATATTAATTATAGCAGTGATCATGTCTTACCTGAACCTTCTTGGTTCAGCTTGTCTCAATATGGCTTGTGTTATTCAACAGAAAGAACAAAGCTGGTTTGCAGGAACTCATGTGGACTTAGACAAGGCAAGTATTAGTATCAGGTATAATTTTTTGTTTTGTTTACATACAGCTGAGGCTATGTGAATAGCTGTAGTCAAATCAACTCATCAGCAATTTCTGCTACGATGTTAATGTGTTATGATGTACCTTGCATATTCACCGTTCTAAGCAGTGTGACACAACGTTTACTGTTTAAGGAGGTTTTGGAAGGTTGTACAAAGTCTGCAACAATCAAAACCATACAATTTTAAATATCTCCAAAATGCCTTTTTTGGAAAGACTTGAAAATTGGGCATGCACGTTGTCTCAGCATTATCCATACCCCATTAAATTTTCAACAAAAATTCAGTAACACAATTTGGCTGATAATCATACCTTAAAATTTGATTCAATAAATGGTGAAGGAACCTTCCAAACATGCCATTTTTGCTGGTACTAAAAATTCACCAATGGTATTGCTATTCTGATTGTGTCAAGAATGATAACCAGTTGATAATCACTATGCTTAATGCTGGCCATGCAGAAACCTCCAAATATTTGATTTGTGATGGTACTAAAATTCACAATTGATTATTTTTGCATTCTGATTTGTATCAAGGGAATGAACCAGTTAATAATCACTGTATGCTTAATGCGGCAGAACCTTCAAATTGATTTGTGCTGGTCCTTAAATTCACAATGGGTATGCTGTTTGATTTGTATCAGACATGATACCAGTTAATAATCACTATGCTTAATGCTGGCAGAATCTCCAAATATTTGATGTGTGGTGGTACTAAATCACAATTGATTATTGCTATTCTGATTTGTATCAAGAATGATACCAGTTAATAATCACTATGCTTACTGTGAAAAGAAACCTTACAACATATTTGATTTGTGCTGATACTAAATTCACAATTGATTATTGCTATTGATTGTATCAGAATGATACCCGTTGATAATCACTATGCTTAATGCTGGCAGAACCTTCCAAATATTGATTTGGTGCTGCGTTCCTAAAATTCACAATTGGGTATTGCTGTTCTGATTGTATCACGAATGATACCAGTTTAATAAGCACTATGCTTTCTGCGGGGCAGAATCTTACAAAATAATTTTTGAATTTGGTGGTGGTACCAAATTCACAATGATTATTGTGCATTCTGATTTATCTAGAATGATACAGGTTACTAATCGCTATGCGTAATGCTGAAGCACACCTTACAATATTGATTTGTGCTGATACTAAATTCAAATGCTATTGTATTCGGATTTGTATCAAGATGATACCAGTTAATATCACTATGCTTAATGCTGGCAGAACCTTCCAAATATTTGGATTTGTGCTGGTCATTAAAATTCAACAATGGGTCTGCTGTCTGATTTGTATCCAGAATAGATACCAGTTAATAATCACTATGCTTAATGCTGGCAGAACCTTCAAAATATTGATTTGTGGTGGTATAAAATGCACAATGATTATTGCTATTCTGATTTGATCAAGAATGATACCAGTTAATACTCACTATGCTTAATGACTGACAGAACCTACACATATTTATTTGGTGCTGTTACCTAAAATTCACATTGATTATTGTATTCTGATTTGTGTATCAAGATGATACCAGTTGATATCTACGTATGTTACTGCTGGAGACACTTCCAAATACTTTGATGTGTACTGGTACTAAGAATCACAATTGATTATGGCTATTCTGAATTGTATTAAGAATAGAAAACAGGTGATAAATCCACTATGGTTAAAGGTGATTGTAGATTTTATGTGTATTGTTGTTCTCTACTTGATATGAGAGCCTGGCACTTGCACATAGAGATCCCATCAAGTACCGTTGGGAAACAAACTGCGGGTTTGATGGTAGACGCCAATAATGCACGTTGAAAAGCCCTATTCAATACTGTGCCTGATATGAGGTTAACCACTAAAACGGCGGTTTTTGTTTATATTCTTGGGAATGAAATGGATTTAGGGCTCAAA
>JAMKCH010016982.1:0-64482 GCA_023653785.1 Ophioderma brevispina
GTCCGAGTTTGTGAACAGTGGAGTGTCTGAAGGGTAAGTTGCCACATGAGATTCAGAGATTTCCTTAAACTTGAGGGATATCTTCAACTTCAAGGAAGTATGGGTGGTTGGATTTGAGTAAGAAGTAGTGAATTTTTGTTGATGGCTGGATGAGATTTAAAGGGGAGGACCCGATTAAGGTGCGTGTTCCGATCGCTTTGGGACCCCCCTGATTTACCCGGAAGTAGTAGTAGTTTCGTATTGATAATTCAGAGGAAAAGGCCGATTTTCTCTTGTCGTCCTGAAATTTTGCCCTTAAATCCATTTCATTCCAAAGATCTAAACAAAAAACCGCACAGTATTGAATATAGCTTTGGCGACCTGCATTTATTTGCGTCTCTACCTCAAAAACCGCCAAGTTTGTTCCACGGGATTGGATGGGGTTTTGTTTCAAGGACAGGGCTCTTATCAAGAGAGAAAACAATTACACATATAATCGAAACAAGCACCTTTAAGGGATATAAAAGTTTACTAATAGGAATGGCCTCCACCCCACACAATCAAAGTTCTTCACAACATCATTTAATAGATTATATTGAAAAGCGTGCAATGCGTAAATATAATTAACCTTGGTTTGGTAACTTGTATAGCGCTATACCAAAGAACGTACAGAAAGGTCAAACAGCTGATGGCCCTTGGCAAACATCTCAAATTACATTCATCTCATTGCTCAGAATTTCCTAGGGACATTTACGACAATTTGGTTGCAATATAGAGATCAAGAGTCGATATTACCGAAAATATCAGTGGTTTTAATTTTGACATCGTCTTTAGTGCCCTTAACACTGCTAATATGCACAGGCAAAATACCCTTCAAAAAACATTTCTCACCCGACAATCACGTTTTGCTAGTTTCGATATTTTGTTCATTCACTTCACAGGGGTGATCGGAACCTCGTGGTCACAGCGAATGCTCTTTCCGGGGTTTCCGGATTGTACGTGCAAGACCCCGTGCAGATAATTGGTTGGAAAATAGATCAAACGACAGCATTATGCATCGTGACATAGTGTGGACGTCGTGCCTCGAATGTGGTGATGTGAGGATTCTTGTACAGTTCTTTGCGTGTATATCGCAATGGACGGTAGCGGTGCCCGGCGGCAAACCTAGACTCCTTTATCTATTGTGAGTGTCGGTAAACGTTTGTTAGTGCTCCAAGAACCCATCTGCAAAGTCTCGCGCCGAATTTGCAATGCCTTCCTTTTATGGTGAGGGCTATAAAATCGAGATTTGTATTAAGCCCCATAGAGTACTGTGTTAAAATTAATAATTGGTCAACCAAAATGGAACACACTTTCGCCCATAACTTGCAAACCAAACATCCTTAGCCGTAAGAATTTCACAAGGTTAAATGATAAAAAGTAGGTTTGTCCGCAGATACCAAATTGGGACCCAGTCAGGTTAATTCATCAGGGGCGGATTTAGAGGGGGCCGCAAGCGCGCCGGGCGCCACACAGTAGAGCTATCAAATGACTTTAACACACAGGGCGCCTTGTAGATTTCTAAGAATTACGGTACAGGCGCGGTGGCCGTGTACCTCTAGCTTTGTGGGGGCCGCCCTGAAAAAAAATTTGGCGCCTCCTCTATTGAGAAATCAGGTGGATCCCGCCCATGTTATTATTCAAAAGTGAATATCGACACCTTCGTGTATTTTCAATGTATTTCTGACTTCAATCTCGCAGGTGGACAAGAAAGGAAGGACAATGCTAAAATATGCACTTTCCGTTGCCAGGGAAGATTGGGGACAGGGGATCTCTGCACGACCTGAGGACCTGTAGAAGTCAATCATTTTGTGTGACAAAAAAAAGGGAAAAATGCGCTGACTGTGTTGCTAGTTTGATGGCTAGGGCCAATAGAATGGGTCTTCCTCTCGTGAGATCAATTTGATTCGCGAATTGCTGCTGTTGGAAAAACTGTTGGAATCGGAGAGTCAATATAAACCAACGAAAATGGTGTTGGGGTATTTAAGACGATATCAAAGAGTGTGTACCAAAATAAGTACTGGCGCTTGATAAACTAGCTTGATTGCTAGTTTGATGGCTAGGGCCCGCAGACTGGGTCTTCCTCTCGTGAGATCAATTTGATTCGCGAATGATCTTGTTGGAAGCAATTGTTGGAATGGAAGTGTAAAATATAAACAAACGAAATGGTGTTGGGGTATTAAGCCGATATCCAAGAGTCTGTACCAAAATAAGTACCGGCTGCTTGATAAATATGTAGTAATTGTCCTAGTTGCAAACATTAACCGTGTTTGTAGTAGATTAATTTACTGACAATAAATATGAAGATGCAGGTTTGTATGGTTTTAATCTGATATATTGTTATGTCGATAAAAGATTTTTGCCGGTATTGGAAAGGTGTATGTCTGGTATGGTATGTTAAAAGCACATCAGTGATTTGCTAAATCAGAAAATATAAAAACAAATCATCAAAAAATCGGTTTGAATGTCTGTAACAAGTATAGTGTATAGATATCCCAAGCCTTACCACAAAGCGATTTTAAGACCAAAAGCCTAATAAGGACAAACATCAGATATTTTAGTCAGCCTGTCCGTATGGACACTGAATACAATATGTAATTAAAATGGAGATCAATTTTGAATTATGATGTTTTTCTCCTTTTATATCAATTTTTCATTTTTAAAAAAATAATTCTACATTGAGAATTCTACAATTCTTGCAAATTTCAAATATTTTGATCTTTTTGCTGTTTTGAATTTAATATGGACGCATAAAGACTGTCCGCAAATTAAGGGGGTCCGAATTTTCAGAAATGTTAGAACAGGTAGAATTGAAAACGACCAATATCTATAAAGATTTTTATTTGCCAGTTTTGCAAGGTTCCAACCGCTTATTTCACGTATAGGCCCAATTACGGTTCAAAGGGGTCATATCTCCCGATGTTAAATTTCCCGATGTTCAGATTTGTTGAACTGGTCTCAAAGTATCAAATATGCACTATTTTACAGTATGTGGCATTTGGTTTTGTATAATCTATGGCAATTAACACCACTTTAAATAATATCACACCATTACCTGAGAATGGCCTTGAACCTTCATCTGCCCTATATACCTATAGGTAACTATGGTCCTGTGTTGGTCCTACAGGGTCGGATCCAGGATTTCTCAATAGAGGGGGGGGGTGGGGGGGGGCGCCAAATTTTCCGCTCGTTTGTTTTAATTCTGAAAAGCGGGGAGGAACATACTGCCGACCGTCTGGCACCCCACACAAGCTAATGCTATATACGGCGCGCCCGACGCCCTGTCCAGAATTCTTAGAAATCTACGGGCGCCTGTTGCTTTAAAAAGGCATTTTTATAGATTTACAGGGCGCCCGCGCCCCCCTCTAAATCCGCCTCTGTCTAGGCCCTATTGAATCCAGACAATCTCAAAATAATTTTTAAGCCTAAAGATTTTCATAATACACTGTCATTAGTAAGTGGGACAATTGACTGTCAAAGAAAAGTAATTCATAATTGTCCTCACTACAATTGATAACTAATTAAAATATGGAGCTGAAGAAAACAGCGAATTTTGTAGAGAACCGATTACTTGTGGGAATTTCTCATCTCATCTTAACATATCATAGATAATTGACAGAGCTCCATCATGAAGGACTAAGCCTGTTTTAAACACGTGTCAAGAACCCGGGTCCAGAAATAACATTGTCCGTGGGGGTGACTGAGTAGTCCACCCATCTGGCCATTGCGTTCTCTCACTTGAGTGTTTCGCATCATTTGTTCATTCCCTGTTGCCCAAATATCCTCGTCTAAAGGTCACGGTTTTATTTCGACTCGTTGACATTGGTAGCTAGGGCACTCTCTCATGGGGGACACTCAGTTTCTTCTTTACCCGGTGTAGAAGTAATTATAGTCCGGCATACTCACTAGTCCGGCTACAACGTAAGGAATAGGGCACTAAATTCTTTGACTCTTCCCGCAAATAATTTCAAACGCTTTATTCCGTACGTCTATGAGCCCTGACTGTGTGGCTCCCGCCCGGACTATAGTTGCTTTCACACCGGTCACAGTTTGGACTCCCATTAAGAAGACTTGCGGTAGTAGCTTATAAGATTTTATTTTTATATCCCTTAAATAACTAACTGCCTTTTTTGGCCCTTTTCAAAAATCACGGAGTGGACCCCTGCCTTGTGTTTTGGGGTAATTGTTCCTAGATCTAAACAAGACAATAACGCTAACTCCCTTTTTGCGGTGATCGTCAGGTTGGTAGTCATTTTCCATTAAGGATCGTAAGGGATACAAGACAATAGCATTTCCGGTTTTTAATACTCTACTACTTCGTTTCCATCTAATCTGTGAGTAATACAGATATGGTTCCAATACAAAATTTAACAGAAACGGACACGGGAGGGCTCCCTGGAGAAGAACGGGAGAATATCCACATCGCCACAAAAACATTTACACAGATGTGGGCAAATTTGGACACTTTTCCCTCATCCAATCTTTTTACAAATTTGTTAAGAACCACTCATTCAAAACAAGATTTCAGCATCGAAATTCAGAAACAAAATAATACGAAAGTCTACTTTTGGCTATTCATAATAGAAGTTTATTTGTCAATCTGGAAAAATGCATGTCACGAATAATGTTTTGTTGGCTTTGGTTGTCATATACAAATGTGGTATAACGTACTTTTATTTTACTAACCTTCCATTGAATCTAATCAATATTAGGATAATAAAGAAACAATGATGTTTAACCGCTAATCTATATTTCATCAATTTTATCCGTCTTATCAATGTTGAGTTACTTGGTGTTGGCGCAAGTTTTTTCGCAAGTATATAGAATCATGTGGAGATTTTTGTAGTGGAGATAAGATAGTCTGGTCCTACTATATAGTATAACCTTCACCACCCATCCACTACTAACAAAAACAAATTTCTGTGCACTCCCGTTAGTGTATAACGGCGATTGCACATGGTACCCCCCCCCCCTCCCTCTGAAAGCCATTTTACCGGTGGAATTTCTTATCCAAAAAACTCTGGTCATTGTGGGGTACATCAACACGACCACAACAGGGTTCGCCAAACTTCCGGAAGAAACCATTTCTTCGGAAGAATGAAGAAAGAAACTGGAAAAAGGGGTTTCTTCTGGTTTCTACCGGAATAAACTGGAAACAAGACGAAACTGGAAGAAATAAGAAATATGTTATTATGAACAACTAAATTACACCATATCATCTGCTTTGCACTTCAAAATCATCCAGGCTCTAATTAGTTACTTACAATCTGTGTTTTTTTCAAAACTTTAATTTACAAGGTTATTAGCATGTTTAGATACCTTGCAAAGTAGTAGTAAATTTTTTCTCAATTTGGTTTGTCTTGCATCAAAAGATACAGATGATAATTGTATCCCATTTTCAAAATACTCCATGGCATTTATACTATCAGAGTTGTAATTGAAAGATTGCACCAAAAATGCAAAAAGCTTTAAAATCTGTATGGCCCAATGTTAATTTAAAACAAAAATATTTGTTTTAATGTTGTGTTTTAATGTTGTGAGTAATACTACAAATCTAATTTATGCTTCGTGGGCAGGAACTATGGAGGGAGACTATAACATTTGTGAGTTTAATTGTGCAATTGCATGGGGTACTGTAGGGGGTCCCTTAATGGTTACTTTAAAATAGATTTTACCATATTTCATTAACTGTACTAATATAACAAAACCAAAAGAGTAAGTCTTGGCTTTAAAAATATAAATTTTTTTAATGACTTAGTTTCTTCCGCTTCAGTGGAAGAATTTGCAACGAAACCGTTTCTTCCAAGTGGAAAAACCTGTGGAAGAAAATGGCGAACCCTGACGACCAATAACAGAAAAAAAAAGTGAAAAATCGGTTTGTACAACCCGATCAAAAATGGCGGTCCAAAACCGATTTTTTGCAACCCTGCATCCAATTCTCCCGCCAAAAAATGAAAAACCCTTTTCCCGAAGGAATTTTTCCATAAAAATTTGGCTCATAATAGGAGAACATAAATACTTTTAACATGCTGAAATAAAAAATTTAAAAAGTTACTCGAGTACCCGACTTAAGCGGGTCAAAACAACTTTTGAATATAGCGGCCACCAAAATGCTTAATTATGCCAATGCTTTAATAACGCCATGCCCGATTTGTTTTTTTTTCACCAAAACTGATATTTAGGACAATAACATAAAATTTTTGGGCAAAAAATTGACCTTTAAAGGTTCCCAGGAAATGCAAATAAAGTGAGTACGGGGTTTGTGTCAAGTCTACAATGGAGGGACGAGAAAGATTCAATATTTGGGTTGGTGATGACATCATAGTGAAACTATTGTTTTTCAGAGAGAATAGAAAAATTCCAGGTGACGGTGTGAATCTATTCATGACACTGATGAAAATCAATAGTTTCTCACTAATGATGTCACTGGTAGTGTATTCTTTTTTTGTGGCCCTGTTATTGGAATTGAATATCCCAATGATAAACGTATTCTTTTGACAATTGTAACATTAAGATTAAATTTTAAAAAAAGAAAAGTTTAAAATTTAAAATCAAGGGTAGAAAGTTATAATCTTCGTAGAGAGAGGCTGAAAACTTTGGAGCAGGTATCTGTACGAGGCTTATAAACAAAACAAATTACGGACTGTCTTTGATATGGAACCCTAAATATGTGATAATTAACGAATATGATGCTTTGAAAGAACGATAGGTCCAGTTATTAAATTCAAGTGACACTTATCGAGTTTGTTGCCAAACTAAGTTTGTTATCGTTTGATTGTCTTCATGCATATTTTATCTTTACATAACTGTGGCCGGGAGCGGCAATGGCACATTTTCACACAAATATGAAATTTCTTCAATTTAACCATTGTCCGGCGTATATCATAGTCGCAACAATGGTGAACAATAGGGCAATCGATCAGTTGACTCTTTACGCAAAATTAGTTACGCTGCTTGATTCCGTTATCGTCTATGGAGCCCCGGGACTATGGCTCCAACCGGACTTATCTGCTTTCACACCGGTCCCCAAAGGACTGCAAAATATCTCACACGCGTTTTGTTATTTAACCTACATTCCCCCAAATGGTATTGATTTAGTGTTGTGCGCCCTATTAAGGGGACCACTTACTTCAGGTACTTTGGACTTGTGAACTTTCCCGGGGCCACTCAAGGGGCCATTGTATTCCAAGCTAGGTAGGTACATTTATAGTTTACAAAAAAAACGTTTTACCAGGGCATCAAAAATCATCAAACTTGTGATGGTGTGCTAAATTACGCGCTTAAGGTTTGATATTTCGATTACTCATTGCACTTATAAAAATGCGAAAAACCTGAATTTCTTTCCCGATTACACCTGATGTGCATAAGGTTCCTTCCCTGCCCGATTTTGATCGTTTTCAGAATCGAGAATCCCCTGCATCGTGCAATAGCTGTCCTCTTTCACGAGTCGATCCTTCCTTCATCTCCTACACATAAAAACTTTCTTTGGTAATAAAATATGTTGAAATGCTTGTTTAGTGTGCATTATTTAATGCGTCACCATTTACTCGTTTAGGGAGTAAAAAATCACCCAAAATACTTGTTTAGGGTGTTGTTTTACCAAGTAAAATCCGTGCTGTTGTACATTTTACGTGCTTGTTTGAACATGATATCCAACCTTGCCACCCTCCCCACCCGCCGCCTTAAATTAATTCCCAACGTTTTCAGCGAGTCCACGGTTCCCACGCGTCCATTGTTGTCAAGTTGCCACTTGCCCTGCTTATTAAAGCGGCCCTGCCACACTTTTTCACAAAATACACAAAAATAACATACCCAAAAATAAATAGGGCATTAATACGAGCTAAGACTCCAGGTAATTGTAGGCTAACTTTAAGTTTTCCTTAACTTTAATCAACAAATGTGTCTATTACAATGAATATCATAGACTCGTATTCATTGATATTAAAACTATTCAACCATTATTGTTTCTTGTTTATTCTTAGTGTGATCTTGCATATATCAATAGGTGACTATTGATGGTATGGTTCTTTGGCCATGTGGAGACTAGGCCTATTGTTACCATTCAACATATATGTTGCCATTTTTCGATGTTACTGCACCCGTTCGGCTTTTTATTTTTTTTTTTTTTTTTTATGAAAAAAAACTGGAATCATCTTAATTCCCCACGAGTCTGCGATACGCAACCTCTCGTTGTTCGTACTTAATCAGGTGTCCAAATGCAGTGGTTCTCAATATATCTAGCCAGAAAATGGGTACAACTTTCCTGGCTGCTTCCTTTTCCTGTCCATTGTGCTCTTCAACAGTGGCAACCCGAGATGGTCCATTGTCTGTAGTGCTGTCCACAAGCACAAGTAGTGTCCAGATCGTGGCCCTTGGTACTACGTTTTCTTTCATGCATGGCTACACTTTGACGATGTCTGTCCGCGAGCAAATTCGTATAAAGGAATTATCAGTGCTCAAAATCTCCGTTCAAATGGAAGTTGGATGAAACATGCATGGTGCATAAGCCCAGATTCATTTAATGCTTAGATCAGCTTCGTGTCCTGGGTTGATCTTTTCCCATACAGAGCAATGCCTACTCTGCACATGAGTAGCACCCCGACCTCATCTTCTGGCCAGTGAGTTTTGCTTCGAGAGATGTTATTGCGTGACATATTTAATTTAATACCCCTCGGTCTTTTTATTGGGTGTCTTGATAGAAGATAGAGTGCGGTCCAAGGTCACTCCTTGGTAAAAAGGGTTATGCTCCAGAGGTGTTCCAACCCATTACGTTAAGCTGACGTTTGCTTCACGTTGCCCCAACTGTGTCTTGGATAGATTTGCACAACTGTGGTTTTCCTCATAATAAGGAGTGAGTTCATCCAAGCTTTGAAGAGTCTTCAATAATATTAAAAAGGCATTATATGGCGCTCTGCAGCGAACCACAACGCCATTGTGAAGTCTGCATCTGTGCAGATCAATCTGCACTCCTAGGTGGTCGTTGGTATAGCATGTTGATAGGAAGTCGAGCACGCCCCTTGGGGTAGGTCCTTTTGAGGCCTACCGCCATCGGTATTCTTCCGATCCTAGCTGGACGAAGAACACCCTGTTTGCAGCAATCCTGATATTAAAATCGGCAAGCAGTATGGACCTTTGGTGAGTTCCAAATTCTTATGGAGTATTATCCCATCCGTGATTAACAATGTCATAGCTGCTGATAGGTCGACAAAAACAACTCCGGTTACCAAACCTTCTCGAAACCAATCCGAATGTGATTTTAAGTGAGTACTTGGCTTGATTTGCCTGACGGGAAAACATGCTTGTGCATGGTATGAGGATGTCGGCTATACCGGTGCCAATTAAAAGCAGTTGTTGGGCGATTTGGGTGTAAATTTGAGGGTTAACTAATAGAAGATCCCAATCAAAAAATGCTAAACTCAGGGTGGTGGACTCTCTGTGGTAGCTGTACGGTGTCATTAAGAAGTGGGTCAAGTGAAATTCTGCGTATCTCACAAGGGAAGGGGAATAAATTGAGTTTAGACCTTAACAATTTTAGGAATACTATGGGTGATACAGATTTCGGGGTAACAGGTACCAAAATCTCAGAATGGCCAAAAAGTGAGTGTGTGAGTTAGGGCCTTTGTTAGTCAACTCTCGATTTGGCTGCTGTTAGAGCCACTAGTAAGTTTTTTGGGATGGTAGGCCATGCTTTCTTGCCGTTATATTATCGGTTGATTCAATTAAAGTATGCAGGTTTTGATTGCTCCTGGGCGATCCTCTCCGACACTTACTCACCTTTAGCAATGATAGGTTAAAAAACATTGGTTGTTTAACTTATCATATTCTTTTGCACATTCCTTAAAAGTCTGCTATATATTCCGTTCTACATCCTCTGGTATGGAATTCGGGCCAGTTTGTGGTTGGGCAAGTTGTCAAACAATCGTTCTTCAGTTCTGATCCAGATCATCATTGAATTCTTGCCATTCTGGCTTCTATAGTTAATTTAAAGGCGCCCGGTTAAAGCACGCTTGAAAGGCACTTTGTTTGTCTTACTACAGCGTCGACTTGGATTTTTTTGTTGTTGTTTTAAAACCCACAACTTGGTCGAATGAGTTAGTGGAACCTGATCAGAACAATCTTGCTTACACAAGTTAGAGATGTTTTTGCTAGCTAACAATAGCTAGATCGGGATTGTAACCTCCCTTCCAATGGGTACTATAAAATTATGGCGGACCGCCTTAGGCTCATGGAAAGAGACCTAGGATGTTGGACTGTTTAACCATTTCCCATCGGCTTGTCCGTCTTATTGGTTTCATTGTAGCCCATTGGGTACTCGGGCTGTTGAAATCACCAATGAAGAATTGACGGTTGGTGGAATTCCCGAGAATTGAATTGAGGGTGCTTGAAGTCTATTTATAGAGGTTTGTAGACTGATGTGACATGACAGAGCTGATCTAATGGTAAGGACTTCGGGGATTGGGGGGGGGTTGTTGTCAGCAGACATTTAGGTTGCCTGTTTTCACATATATGCGCACTTTCCATACTGTCGGTGTGGTCTCTGGATGCAGTGGGCGTTACCGACAGGGGGGCAAGGTATGCCCCCTCTGGCTCGAAAAAGCGGGAACGATATGGACCGTAATATGCATTTTCACCCCTCTTTTTCAGTAAATTAGTCTAAGCGACTATAGAAAAGGCCTGCACTGCCTTGTCATGATAGGGTTAAAAACTTCTCTCCTGAACAAAGTTTCAAATTAAAAATTATGGCGACATTCCTGTTTTCTGTTTCGGTCCTTTCAAATTTAACAAAGCTGTCACAGGTTATTCCACCGCTTAACTCTACAATCAAATATAGGACGCGGTCAGCAAGCGTAGTACTATACATTTAATTGTAAAATCGAAAAGCCAAGGTAGGGTAGAGTCTATGGGCTGAAAGTGGTGTCCCTAGGCGAAATCGTTGCTACCGGTTAAAAATGCGCATTAATTGACAGGAGGAGAAGGTTTTTTTGAGGATACGATTTCTCTCAAATTTTCACGGACGGTTGTATACCACCTACCGAGAAACGTTTGGAAGGCTTTGTAGGGAGCAAAAAAGCAGGTGCAAAAGAAAACAGCAAACCTTGTTTGAACTTGCCTCATCGTAATCGTTACCAATAAGAAAACCATGCTTTGACTTCGTCGTTGCACGACAGAAAACTACTAAATAATCTATCTTATTACATAAAGACGGCGTATCGGCTTACACTTCAAGTGTGATCTAAGACATTGGAAGCATTCCAAATATGTAAAAACCGCGGTCGAGAAAAAAATCGGGGGCGCTTCTTCCAGGAAATCTCCTCATGTACTATTTAAACCATGATACTTACGTCTCGGTTCCACGTCACGTCTTAGCATGCATCACATAATTATTGCACCTCAAAGCCACATACCACCCAAACTAGCCTTACAACAACTCACCCCAATAGTATACACTCACAAAGTCAGTATTGTAATCACTATGTGAGATGAGCACAAAAGCCAACATGGCAGTTGGCTTTTATGAAACCAATTCAATGACATGGACCTAGACTCTAGGTTTGGACATTTCATTCGCAATGTTTTATACGATTCTGGCATATGGCATGAAATGCAGAATTCCAATTACTGAGGACAAAAAAGGACATCGACGGATGCAGAATTAAATGTAAATTTAGCCAGGTTAACAAAATGTGATAAGTGTTCTCAATAGAATTCTTAAGTGAGTGTGCACGGAGTTGGCAGGTTCTGCTCCTTCTGTGAACTACAGTGACTGGTATGAATGGATGCGAAGTCTTCATCAGATAGTTCTGTAAAATGTCAAGAAGGATTATGGTATTCGGTCAACAAAACAGTGTTTAATAAAATAGGAATAGTTAAGGACATGTAACATCAGTTATTTTCAACGGGATTTTCAAGTGGAGTGGATGTTATTCTCCGGTTATTCTCTTACGCTTGTATACTGCAAAGCGGTTTAATAGTATATAGTAATATAGTATTAACAGAACATCTTCATTAAAAAAAAAAAAAAAATAAGCTATTTTGTTCAGAGACGAGTCTATCACTCCACTTTTTTTTTTTGCTTTGATATCGGGCCCTTGTTAAAGCACATGTAGTGATAGACAGTCATTTTAGAACTTTTTTTTGCATATATATTAGTGGAATGACAAGTAAGAAACAACGGCTAACAAAAGGGGAGTGAAGTGAGTTGAAGTGAGAAGTGTTACACGGCGTACAACATATTATTTTATTATTATTTATTATTTTAAGTCTTCTTGATTACAGGTGGCCCGATCAGCAAAGCAGCTGTTTTTACACAGGGGCCCTGTTTACACTTACATACATGATAAAAACACTAAAAATTACATTCAAATACAATATAAACATGATAATTAAAACATAAAAGAATGACATTAATTGAAAACCAAAAATACATTTAAAACTTATACAACAACCTAATATGATAGATATAAAAGGTAAAAACACTGAACAACTTAATATTTACAGTCATCAGCATGCATCACAAAGTAAAAGTAGTACAGCATAAAATATACAATCATGAAACAAGTAATCACACCCATAAGCACATAAAAATCACACTTTAAAAACAAGTCATTACAAAATGTAATAATTATATAACACATTTAAAGGAGTCAAAGTGAGCACCAATACAATTATATACGTCTTTCAGTACAAGCTTTGTACATCTTGACAAAAGGATTGCCACGTTTGAATTTTGGGGGGGGAGATGATATACATTATTCCAACTTTTCCACATTATACTTAACCATGTTTGAAGCATTCTAAAATCAACACCTTTTCTGGACGTAATGCCAAACAGACAGCTATGTGGATGTCGTTGATGTTACAGGCGTGAGTATCACGTACATAAATTAAATCTACATTTGAATGTAGGTGGTGCAAGACCATTTCAAAAATTAAAGGACCATTAAAGCAGTTAAAAATATTGATGACGATCAGGAAAGTATTTGCCCAGTTTAGCTCGTGAAGTTGTTCTGAAGGGTCAGGTAAGAGAATTGACACCTAATATAAACGAGCAAATCTTTTTTTGCAAAACTATTAAGTTTACTAATATCTTCATTGTAACGACCAACATACTAATTGCCAATAATCAAAATGTGGTTGTATCAATGCCTTATACACGGTGTTAAGAGTTACAAGAATTAAGATTAAAAAATTTAAAGGACGAAGTAATAATGCGAGTTACCAGTATTTGTCTCGTTAATATCGTGAACTTGTTTATGCCAATCAATTCACTGTCGAGTAAGACCCCTAGATCATTTAAAGTAGTCAACGATTTCAAGTGAAGTGTTTGTACTGTAACATAGAAAACAACTATAATTAATATTATTATAAGTTCTAGACACGAGAGTTCCAACCAACATAACTTTCGTTTGTTCAATGTTTAAAAATAACCATTTCACAGCAACCATTTGCGCATGAGAGACTCAAGATCAGCCTCTAATTTCTGTGAAATTTGCGCATTAATACTTATTGCCACTTACCAGATCATGTGTGTATCGTTAGCAGTTGACATAGAAAATGTTACCTGGTTTATCACACTACTAAATGTTAATAACAAAATTTAATGAATAATAACAATGACCTTAAAGATACTACATGTTGTGGCACCCCTGTATTTACTTTCTAATGGATTGAAAATGACCTTTTTAAAACACACCTTTGCACTCTATTAGTTAATGAGGATCAAACCATTCAAAGGTAACATCCAGATTTGGCACCCGTAGTATCAGTGAATTTTTGTAATTAAAATTGATGGTTAACGAGTTTTAGTCGAAGGCCTTCGTAGTGTATTACGGCTCTATGAAAGCAACGCCAGTTGCAATATACTCACTTCATTCATATGGTCACCAATACTGTCGATATGTTATACAGACAAGAATAGTTTGCCGGCGTTAGAGTGTAGTGGACGGAAACACCAGAAGGACGTGGTATATTAGACATGGCTCGATGCGCTGTATGGTAATAAGAAGGGGATAGAAAATATGATTCATGTGGGACGGCGGCTCTATTCAGTAACTTAACTTGTTGCAGGGCTTCTAAAACTTAGACTTAAAACGGAAATTGACGATAATTATTACATCAGTTAGGTCACCACCTTTATGAAGGGAAAACAACTTTGCCAATTCCATTCATGTGGGAAAACACCAGTCTGTAACGACCATGTTCATAATATAAGTAAGACTTTCAATAATGGCTGGCTCTTTGCCAATTTTTTTACGGATACGTACACTAATATCGTCAAGACTGTTGCCTTACCAGCACTCATTTTCAATATTTCGTCATTTACAAATCAACAAGATTCATATGGAGATTCAACAGAGGACGTACATTACTGTCATCATTACAATAACATAGTAATATCTAAATATCGTTGTCTGGTCACCATTATCATCAAATTAGTGCAACATTTACAAAATGCTGTTAAATCAGTCGTAAAGATCAGAGTCAGTTCAAGAACATACATTAATTACAAGAGATGAAGGGTTGACAGACTCTTCTTTGGGAGGTTTTTTCAAAAGTATTCCACAATTGACCAGAATTACCACACACTCATTAAACTTTTGTTCTTAAATAATTTTCTTTAGCCTTTCGAATCATCGCAGTTACCCTTATTACGGTACAATTTAAAAACATTCCAACAGTAGCATCTTTAGAAACGAATGGCTTTACGTGTAAATAATCACGCTTCGACATGTGCTTAAAAATATTGCCCATTCGCAAGGGCACAAGTGAGCAGCCCTTACAAGATTCGTTTTTTTAGGGATATGTTTGTTTAATTACGCTCATTAAAAGACGTCACTGCCACATCTGTAAAGCATCATTAACATTATACACTGATTTACATATTGCCAAGTACATCGAATAGATCATTAAGAAATGATTCTCTCAAAAATCTTTAAAAGACCGAAAATCAATGGTGTTATGACTACCTTTATTCGTGTTACTGGTTTGCCCTTTCTAATAGCGTAAATCATAAAATGGTCACTGATGCTGTTTGGTATAACGCCACCCCATTCACCAAGAATTCAGGATTGATGGTGTAAAAAACAAGAATCATCAATGGACGATACTATGATTGTTACTCTTGTGGGGAGGACTTATTAGCTGTTGTAAAAACTGGTGTAAATCACTAACAAACTTGAGATTATTGACTTCACTGGATAATTAACATGAGGTAAAAAGTCACAATTAAAAGAACCTAATAAAAACCATTTCATATTGACAGGGACATTGATAACATGGAAAGCATTGTGTGAAATTCAGTATCTTTTACCATGGTTTGTATAAGAACAAACAAAAATTGGCGTCCTGTTAGATAGGCAGTACATTCAACCAGGATACATTCAACACGTGAATCAACACAATGTAACGTCTTTTGAAATCCCATCCATTTAATGTAAATGCTACACCTCCACCGCCTCTGCTTCTATCACGTCTAAGCAAGTTATAACCTGGGGATCAATTCAGCTGTCAGTCACAGTATCATCACACATTGGTTTCATTATACCGAAAATATCAATACATTGGCACACATAAATGCAATCGTCAACTTTTAAACGACTAATTTATATTGATATGAGCAAATTTAATTTACCTTAGATTTCAACTCTGGAAACCTTACCTATTATTCAAGTTGTATTTACATATTCGATCTCGGACTTTGAAAATTGAATTCTTACCAAGCTTCAGGATATCTGTAGAAGAGGGATCTTAAGGGCTTGCACGGACATTGTTTACATTGTCGGCACGCAAATCATGGCCTCTAACTCAAAAACGGGTGCGCGTGTTGCCTGGCTACATATGAAATAGTACAAGATTGCTTTGGGACCAAGACGATACAATTTGTTAACCTTTTACAACGTTCACGGTGACGGCATGTATTTTGGTTATGATTTGTGGTAAACACACTTGTAACAACCGGCGTATGAATTTTGGTTTCCTCGATAGTTCTGTTTGTTCTGTGAAAGTCCGAGGAGAGTAAGTTGTTTTAAACCGTTATGCGGTATTCTTGGGGTGGCTTTGGGTATCGTAGCTATATAAACATTCCAGATTCGTAGATTTTCTTTTGCGACATTTTTGCGTTATCAATGGTTATTGTCCAGAGATTTGTGCAGGGATTTTCTTCTGTTGGTAACGCGCGCCATGTTCGGTAGCGCATGGTAAGTTCTTTCCAACCGGAGGTCACAAAAAGGGAGATTTAAAGTTTGGGATCCCGCGGCTGACTTAGGTGTAGGCCGTCAGAAAGCTGTGACTCGTCGATTTTTCCATTCCCTGTACATCATATAAATTGGTATCAAAACTTGGCAATCCAGACGAATGGCAATGATCTTAATAGTCTAATTCAGATTCATCGACTTTGCTATGTACATTGCCATTTGCGTGCGCGGGACCATACTCCTGACACAATACAGACTTGGTAGTTGGAGCCTTCAGCATGATCAGAGTGATAATAGCCTCCATGGAAGAGGACCGATTTTCAATGCAACATTTCGGAAATGTCATTGTCCCTAAATCGTTCTATATTTTAAAATGCTGCCGTATGCAGATCGGTTGCGTTTTTCCAGTTCTTTAGTAAAGCACGATGTAGTCCCAACGCATGTGATTGACTTGACTTCTGCATTGATAAAGGGTTCTCAACGGACGCGTGCTCTTAAGATGGGAATCGCCAATGATCAACGCATGGAAGAAGCGCCCTGTTCCTCAGAGATAGTTGTGATCAGGCGGACAGTGTTCAGCGTTTTCTTTAGGATTTTCAGCTAATCGCGGAAGGATGGTGTTTCTGACTTTAGCGATTGTGTTGATTCTTGAGTGTCCACTCCAACTTATTGTTGGTGAGATGCATTAGAGATGTAATCATGATACCGCTTCTTATAATCGGGAAAAATTACGACAGTGCTTGCCACACAGTTGCTGGTCTGTGGAGGGCCGTCTCTTGGAGTCCAATCAATAAACTGGAGATGGAAATCAATTGCAAATAAAGCAATTACATGCTACATCTCCATCTTCAACATAAACAAGGTACTTCGCATTTCTGTAGGGGACGGGGATCATTGTTGAAGGCAGTCAATGACGGGATGCAAGGGATTATTGGGTCGGTGTTCGGGGAAACTTCGGGGAGAAGCAGCAGGATTCTGTTCATTATTAATTGTCCTTATAGTTCGGGATTTATTGCTATTTCGTTGCATTTAGATTCTTTTATTTCTCTTTCCGTTCATTTCAACAAAATTTGTTACAGAGGAATTGATACTCTGTCGCATTTGCACTTCATCATTTTGAGTTTGGAACTTTACACAAGTTTTCATGACCATGTTAACAGCGTAGGATACGCTGATTGACTGCTTAATGACGTTGTTTATCACACCTCTCAAGGATGTTGAGATGTAAATCTAGACAGTTTCAATTCTTGTCAAAAGCTAAGTCAGAAATCGATAGCATTGTAGCAAACACACTGTATAGTACTGCGTGTTATTAGAACCCAATATGAAGCGATGAACGGAAAGAAAAAAGTCTTCAAAATTCATGCAACGAATCCAAATTGTGTTGAAATCAGTCACGTTAAATGGTGACAATGTACTCACAATTCGTCCGTTGTGGAAAATAATGTATTTGGAGACAAAAACCGCTTAAAATGATTGATGTGTAAAAATCAGCAGCGTACGTGGGCTCACACGCAGTGTGTTGATAGAACGTTTGACGAAAGCATTGGTCCATGTGTCTACGAGCCAAGTGGGTATGGTGACTAACGATGAGTTTGAAGTTATTTCTTCTTTTAGTAATACAAATAGATTATTTCAAAGCCATTTTACCCAAAAAAATCGTTTAGTTTTAATATTTCTGTCTCATTCTTTTTAAAACTCTGTAGTAGTTGAAAGATCTTGTAGTTGTTAGAGAAAGAATGTATGTGGAATGTCCTCCACGTGTAGCCATCAGCATACATTAGAGTTACGTCGGTTCATTGTCAATGTGGGACGCTTATTTCTCTCGGCTGCCCGTTATCGTGGGCTGAGGACGCGGTTACCGTGCGTGTGGAGTTCATGATTGTCCATGTGTTTACGCCCATGATACTATGCCGTATCCATTACAACCGAAAACTAGCTCCTTCGTGACGTCAACGACAAATACGTCATAGATTGGTTGGATGATAGAATGGGTGAGTTGGTTTATGTGAAAGATAGAATCGGAGACAGATGACAGAGTAGTGAGAGACAAACAAGGAAGAATGATGCAAAGGGGAATGTTAAACCCAAAAAATATTGTGTAATTAATAGCAATTTCAAATAGATTAGCACTCAAAGATTTCTTACCTTGTAATGCTGCTACAGAAATGTCTTAAAGTGACAGAGGAGGATTTTTTTTAGGATACGAATTTCTCAAATTGCCACAGGATCGATGTAGACACATACCAAGAAACGTTCCGAAGGTTTATTGGACAACAAGTACAAAAGAAAACAGCAAAAACCTTGTTTTGACCTTGCCCTATGATATCATAATTGTCCCAATAGAAACCGTGCTTTGAATTCTGAGTGCACTATTTCAGAAGTACTATATCATCTTTATTTTACATAAAGACGGCCCGTATCGGCTTAAACATTTACTCAGGTGTGATCTAACCATTGGAAAAATTCCAAATATGCAACAAAACCCGGGGGGTTCGAACACAAATGGGGGTCGCTTCTTTATGGAAATCTCCTCATGTCTCTTTAAAAGAGAGGAAAAAAAAGGTAATTTTGATGTAACTATATTTCAATGTAAAACATAGCATGAATTTCGTATCGCTCGATACGAAATTATAGGAAATTGCACAATTTTTGAACCCAAGAAATATTTTTCAGCGTTATCCTTTTCAGATGGGGAGATTTGGAAGAAATCCTTCATCGGGGCAAAAATCAGATCATTCCAATTTTTTAGGACAAATGATAGGTGAATGAAATCTCTGTTGCACCTTTAAATATTGAACAAGCAGTAGTCTCGGTGTGTTGACTTAGTGAAAACAACGATGTGTGCCGTAATATTTCTATTAAATTCTATGGACCTAGGCTAAGACGCTCACTCATATAGGACGTGTCTAGACGCAATAACCCCGCAGCCGCGGCGCAAGTGGCGTAAGCTGCAAAACTAAAACGGGGATCCGTGCTCATTACAGTCACGGTAAGGGTATTTAGCCGGATGACTATGTTTTCAGTTTGTAGACTTATGGACCAAATCTTTTCACATTCATGCGGGGACATGAATAGTAATATTAAAAAACCTAACAGATGTTGAATCTTAAAAAGAATTTCTTATGGGAAGAACAGCCCCCCCCCAATTTTTGGAAAAAAATAAAGATTTGATGACGTCACGGCATTGCTTGGTTATATTTTGCTTACGGGGGACCCATTCAGGTAAAAAGACGTACGTATCCTACATTGGAAAAAAACAACGATTTTTAAAAAGTAAAAACACTTTAAAAAAAGAAAAAGTTAAATTTTGTATGTTTTTAGACATAATAAACGTGTCTTTGAGAAAAAAATAATAGCACTTTGGGCAGAGGGTCATGTACAGACCTTGATTAACATAGTCGGATTTATATCGGTCGCCCCCGAAAGAGCAACTGATACCTGCTAACTGACACGTGACATGGTACATGACACGTTGGACCACCAACTATAATCTCGTTACCGTTTATAAACTACAATACGGCAAAGCAGCAAGCATTTCTGTATCTCCGTTGTACACAGCGTACTCGATCAAAGATGTGGAGACTATACTGTGGTTCTGTAGTAACGACTAGTTTTCAATGCATTTGAAGCGTAGTAAAGACTATTTTCAATGCAGTTTAAGTCTAGTGTGGTACTTTTCACAAGTTGAAACGCTGATCCTTTACAGGTAGGCACTTAAGATTGATGGTTTGGGGAGTCTGTTTGATGTGAGATTGGTTGTAGCTAATTCTTAAAATTGTTTTTTCAACATGTTCAAAAATTCAAATCCAATGCAAAATAATGTCCTCCTAGTGTAGACAAGAAACTGATGGTATAGTATTGCATGCTGTCATTGGTGCAGCAGTCTACAGCAGATAAGTTTGAAACCGCTGTACACCACAGTACGAATGTATCAGCGACTTATACTGCCTCGGTGACACCCAACCATGTGACTGGTCATCTCAACGGCAAGACTGGCAGGGCCCCGAATGCTTATAACTCGATCCATTTCCGGATCCAATTATAGCAAGTTAAAACTGATTTTGAATCGGGCAGGTTCGGTCCAGAAAGAGGTCTCGAGGGTATCTCATCTTGGGTTAGACGGTTTGATTGTTCTAGGGTAGCTCACTTTAGTGGAGGGAGTCGAAGAATGTGTGATTTGGAGGCCAAACTTACCTTCGGTGCTGTGTGTGTTTTACCTAGGATTATACATTGTGAGTGTTGATGTTTCCAGGGATGCAGTTAATGTTTGTCGACCACCCTCAACTTTGTACATCCAGCATTTCAGGCTTCCGCGGTTGATGAATTTCAGCTGTGTGATTTTAATTGTTGGCTTTCATCAGTATGGTCACTGTTTCACGAAATCGATGCTATATAATTGGTGCGAAGCAGGGAATTTGTTTAGCTTCTTTATTTTTCAAATATGTTCATGTCAAAAATCAGAAAATCTTAGGGGGCCTATAGCAAAGGTCTGTGATGATGGAGCTAGCCCCCGGGATTCCATCGATTCTTTGCAAAACCTTCAGATAAAAAGACGTCAAGTCTAAGTTCTGTGTTCTGGTGTGTGGAGCGAGTGCATGGGAGGTGTAAGGGTCATTGCTGTGAGAACTGGTCAACTTGACCTCTTTTCGGTTCAATGAGTGAGTGTAAGTTCCGCAATTTACGATCTTGAAGAGCAATGATTTTTTGAGGGTGCAAAATTGGCACCATGTGGAGTCCCTCGGACGGCAGGACAACATTGCTTTTTTTCCAATTGAAACCCTATTGGCATTCGGCTGCTCGTCGTTATGGACCTGAATATGTCCGTGGTTTTTATTTACTACCACTGACGTGTGATGGCACCAAAAATTCAAAATTGGGCTTGTAACCCGAGATTTAGAAAATAATTTTTGTCGACCTGTCTACGTGTAGGAGATAGGCCGTGATCTCAGTTCATATTAGAAAAAATATGGACTGGAAACAAGACTGGTTAGGCAAAGGCTATATATGCACGACTGTCGTGCACGCAATTCTAAATTGGCTATACTACATGACAATACCACAGGGCTTATCCTAAGTCATACACCAAAGTCGTAACACCACTCAATTGTAAATTATGCTACCGCCATGCAAATAAGGCCTACGCAGTGTATCATCAGTACATTTGTTAAGAGTTGTGCTTAAATTACTAAACAGTTAGGCCCAGGCCACGTCCGGTGCCACTGTTTTCATCGTCAGATATGTATTAAAAGTCACGATATTCAATCATGCTTCTGTTAAATTCCATGTGCATGAACTCAAAACTCCATGTGATCAACAACAACAGCTTCCAGTTGCGCAAAGTATATCGTACTATCAAACATCAACTACCCGTTGGTCGAGAGCATAACGCTGACCCCTGTGTGTCAGAGTTAGAGTACGTGCTCTCCTGTAGCCAGTGCGCACCGATAACACACCATCTAAGATGATCAAAATAAAAAAAATAACAATATTATAATATTATAAAGACGCCCCAGACAAAACCAGTTGCATCCTGTGGTATAGACACCGGTAATACGCTTGTCGCGACTGTCCTGTCAAGATTTCTACATATGTCCCACAAAGACATGTTGCTAATGTTGACCTGTAAATCACGAATATAACATCTACACTCATGTCAAATGGGGGGAGAACTCTTAGGAATTTCAGAAACTTTAACCCGCGATCCCCATTCTGCGTAAGTGGAACGTCATCATATCACTTTCCGCTGCAGTGTGGGGGGAATGTGAAAAACCATTCCAACCCATTGAAGGAAAATAGTGATTTAGGCAAGAGTTTGGTTGCAGTTTTATATTAAACATGCAGTCCGTTTACTATGCATACTTAACATGACCTAAAACTAATGGATTCATTTTGAAAGTAAACGACCGTTACTGCCCACGTCGTAAACTGCCATGATGTTTGGACAGTGACCTTACGACACTTACAAATTTGAAGGGTATTAATTAGCAATGGCGTTATGAACATTTAAATGTTCAACGGTTCTAGCACATAAAAAGCTCGCAGGTCCCCCATCAGTACAATTCCCAATGCCTATGCCAATGACCTAAACAATGGAATTCATTTTGAACGTATAAACGACCGTTACTGCAAATGTGCTTGTAAACTACCATGATTTTTCGAAAGTACCTTCCCACCTTAAAATCATTTAAACCCCTTAGCTATCGAGTATTTTCACCAAATCGCCAGGGATTGTTGTCAAGATACGTATAGAATATATAGTTTCATTTTTTTTTGACATGCGCGCAAGTGGCGAATTATTTAAAAGCAGAATTGCCAAAACAAATTTGGGGATTTTTACATGGTTTGTACGGACCATGTTCAAACATTCCAGCCCCAAAAAAGATAAGGCATAGTGATGGAATGTTTGCGGAAAACCCATGATATACTCCAGTCGCATCGAGCGATTTCTGGCGAGTGCGGCAGGCGTTACACTTGATCTGGGTGGTCTGTCAAAAACGGGTACTTTGCGCACGCCAATCGCTCGCTGCGAATGGAAGTATATCATGGGCTTAAGAACAACATCCCAACATCTTGCCCGATTTCGGGGGTATTCACACAATTTTGTAAAACACTGCCTTTTCACGACAACCCAACGATTCCCTTCGTACTAAACATAGAAACTGCAGTCAAATCGCAGTCATGCAAAAATGCTTATTTCTTTCAGCAACACAGCTGACTTCAGAATGGCCGTATGAGATTAAATGTAAAATAGATTTGTCAATGGTTATATTTTGTTGGATTTAGCCGTAGTTGTCAACTTTAAATATAGAGGTTACCTGCCGAAAATAAGTTGAGAGTTTTCGTTGACACTCGTATTTCATTGATGATGAATTACGTCATACTTAATCAGTGTCCAACTTGCTTCTAGAAAGTGTCCTAACTGGATCATGTCTAATTTCCATTCTTCCTGTGGCATCGCTCACTCTAAAATTACAAACAACAGACCTCACTATTGAAAATAAAACTTCCCATGCTGTGATTACCAGGATGGTTGGTTTATCACGCCACTCTAAGGTCTTACGAAGGAACATTATTTCAAAGAAAATTGTTAGTGGGAATACGACAATTAAAGACACTATCCGTGATTCATACGAACGAAAGAGTCAAAATATTTGATATCAGGAATAGCTTAAAAAATGAATGATAAGTGGTTAGAAATCTCACAAGTTACTTTTCCAACCGAGAATGATAAAAATGACAGGAAACGGATATTGTTCAAAGATATGCTCTATCCATTCAGTTACGTGCGCTGGCAGTAAGTATCCGTGATACGTACAAAAGACTAATACTGAGTTGTTCCTTATAGTGGTTCTGGCTTATCATTTGAAGGATATATCACGATATCTAGTCACATAGGTGTAGCAATAAAGGGAGAGTGATACTTTTATTATCTCGAGAAATTCTAACATGTCACTTCCGGGGCTTCGTATATCCCTGACGTCCCCACAGGAAAATCGACGTTACCGCAAGAAGTGAGGTAGCGGTATTTTCTTGTTAGATCCCCTAAACCAAGGGCAAGGGTCCGCTCGTGATTTTGAGAGGTGTACTTTTAAAAGACACTTACGGGATGGACGTTAGGGATATAATCTGTGTTGTGGGGATTTTTTTTTTGATGGAGTACAATTGTTTTCTCATTCATATCACTGTAATTTTCACGTATACATTCAGATCGGGTTCAAGATATCTTAAACACCGCTCACCTGTGCATGCTGGGAGGTGAATTGTCTTCCTGTACCGTCTCTTTCTGCATTTCACCTTCAGGAGTGTTCTCATAAGGGGTGGTCGGCCGGGACTGGGGCATCGAGAGTTTTCTGTGGTTGCTTTACCCAAACGTTCACTCTTTAACTTGTTCAGGAAATCCCGACCTGAAATAATACCAAAAAAGCTTTCTATTCACATAAAACCTAATACATCCCACAACCGCATGAAATTTCCCAATTAATAACATACCAATATACATTAAACAGTAGTATATAGACCTCAAGAGAGTGGGAAGTATGGTTGACGAGTCCACATCAACAGATTGGTCATTTGTATAACTTAAGTCGCGCACTGCTTTCTCATTTTTTGGGAAGTTTGAGCATGAATACCGTAAGTAAGTATCTCGGCGCTTCCGTCGTGTTTTTACGATCAGTATTTTGCCAAAGTCCGATAATTTGAAAGGTTTGAAAATATTATTTTGTGCCTTAGGTCTCTGCTATTTCACTTAATACCTGCTTGTAAAAAGCGTTTTTTTTACAAGCGAAAGTGTTAAATGAAAGAGCATAGACCTAGGTAACAAAATGCATATTCCAAACTGTCAAAATTATCGTACTTTGGCCAATGTTTCTATCAGGATGTATCAAACGCTTATATTCAAGTTCTGGAACAGTATATTTATCCTTAAAACCAAAGAGCAATAGCCTGTAATACACCTATGGGTCACTGCGCACCTATACTCGTAAATACAAAGATTTTTAGAATAAATCTTTGTAATTGGAGCGTTGTATAATAAGATATATGTATAGGTCTGACGACATAACTGTGTGTACTGCCTATTTCAAGAGTAATCTCAGCTGGATATGAATGAAATGAATTGATCAATCTTTTTTCAACTAACTTTTCTCTTTTGGGATAATCTGTATATGGGAACAAAATAATACAAAGTAACTTTTTAAGAGTGTAAATCTTCTTAATAAACCTACCGCATTCTTCGCAAATGCGTTGATTGTTGTTCCCGTTCCACTGGTAAATGTTGAGTCCTGCGTACAGAAATGAACAACCGTCCGAGTCATCAAGACTTGCTTGTTCAGTGGTACCTACGTCAGTTATCATGTAGTAGGGTGATAAATAGACTACTATTCTCGAAGTCATGGGGAAGAATACATTTGCTAAATGTGTTTTTCTCTATTTTGAAGGGTGACTTCTACATATTAAATAGACAAACATGTCATTAGCTGGCCGGATTTTATGTAGGGGAATGCCATTTTCTTTTGAAAGCCAGATTGTGTTCATAACCCGATGTTAATGCCTATAAAACACCACCCACAAAAAAAACGTGCATAATATCGATTGTTCAGAAGGAATGAAAATAAAGAGTTACGTGAATTATTTATCGTACCTTCGCCCGAAAATCGCAATTAATCGATCATGTGCTCAGGTTCCTTACGCACCTCCCGAACTTCACTTTTCTTCCCGAGATCCTTTGAAATGAGTAGACGAGGTTTGTATCACAGGCTGACACGATCAAAGCCACTCTCCGCTCCGCCTTCCATCTTCTGCAATATATTACCATTATCAGAGAATATTTGGATTATCTGTCCTTTAAAAATAAAAACCTACACGTGGTTTGTCTAAAATGAAGCCGTGGTTTGAATTGCCGAATCTCTGACAGTGATTGGAAGTTGGTCCATATTCCAGGTGCAACGCAGCGAAGAACTTAATAGGTTTGGATTTCATCATTATCATCATTGGTCGGAGAGATATAATCAAGCTATGGCTGACCGGAAAGTTGAGTATATACACATTTTTTCCCCCAAACGTGAGATAAGTTGTGTAGACTTAGAATCTGCCGGGTGCCACCTTGGCACCCTTGGGTTTGAGAAATCCAAGATGGAGTTGTCATGGATGATTAATTATCTATTCGACCATATACTATCAAACTATGGAGTTACTAGATAATTATACTATAGGAAAATGAAATGTGTAGGCACTTGTAACATTGAGTTCATTACTTCAAATTACAAAATGGAAGCCAAAGTAATAATTTTAAATTATTACCTAGAACAGCAAATACCTGCGATAAAAAATAAACATATCCGAGAGTGATTCACCAATATTATCTCTGTCTTTCCAGTCAAGTGGGCGAAAATACGCCCTCCAAACAAAGTTGTAATATTTTCGCGTGAAACTGTGTCCCTTGTCGAACGCCTTTCTTAATAGTAATATTCATTGTTTGTGCATGGAACTGTGGTAATGCAGTGCTGTTAAATATCTGAAGATTTCTATGTATTTTGTGAACCCCCATCTTCTTGTATGACTGTAGTACTGACAGGTGCCTCGACTGAATCAAACGTTTTTTCATAGTCAATGAAGGCTAAACAAAGTGGTTTATTGCATTCCTGACCATTTTGCTTTGAGTTGGTTTTAGAGCAGAATATGATCTATGGTTGAGTAGCTATACTATTAAATCTGCTTGTTCTTGGGTTGACTTCTATCAAGTATGTTTTCCATCCGTTCGATTGCTATCGCTAGGAAAGCGAAAGACAATTTCGGACCTAACACCTATAGAGATATCTATCGCTCCTTACCTACCTGGCTTGATAGCTCAGTTGGCAAGAGATACCGTGTAGTAATACAAAGGTTGTACCTGTTCGAACCGGGCCAAGCGCCACAATGAAAGATTAATAAATGCGAGAACTAAGTAGTTAAATTTCAAAAAAAAAACAAATATTAAATCGTAATGCAAAATGTACCTTCTGATGCTACCGCTAGGAAAGCGAAGACAACCTTTCGGACCTAACACCTATAGCATGATATCCATCGCTCCGCTTCCAACCCTGGCTTGAAAGCTTAATTGGCAAAGAGCGTCGTGTAGTAATACGAAACGTCGCCGGTTCACGAATCCGCAAGCGCATAAGATTAATTAAATATAACTGCAATTACTTTCAGTGAACCTGATAGTTTGTTACGATTAAATACATGGAAAGATTAGATTGATATTGTCACTCTAGTGCTATCTACCATACTGATGTTTTATTATCTGCAAAGAGTTGATTATTTTGACGCCTATTTGAAAGGTGCTTAATCGCGCATTGTAACGTCAATCCACAAAGGATCATGGTGTCTGTCCAGAGGTATTAATTCAATGAAAAATGACTCTAAAACAGTTTCGAGTGTGCCCTATGCAAAACATAGTATGTATAGTGCCCTGTACACGTGGAAACTTCAATTCGTTCACGCGAATCATATAGAGACCCCCCCCCCCTGTTACTTCAAAAACCCTTCATATCACCATTTTGTGCCTCCTGAAACTTTTGAACTACCAGGAGGATGAAAATACGATCTAAACAGCTCAGACTCATATCCATGACCTAGCGGTGTTGAATAGGTTATCGTCAAGAAGACTGCAAAGTCAATCGACTTTGTTACTTGACAGTACCATACTCATCCATGGGAATTATAAACATGTCTAAATGAACATGTAGAAATGATGAGTATGAGTAATGAATGGCCGGTTCGATGAACGCAAAGGACGGACAGACAAAACACATCTACACTAACGAGAATATACTTGGGTGGTTACTTGTAGTCGAAGACCCAGACACACAAGTCATTCTCGATTATAATCTTGAGCTATCTATAGTAAGTCGTTTAACCATTGTTTGTTATTCTCTATAAAAATAAGATCTCTCTGATTGTATATATAATGGAATAAGGCCCACAAGTAGTATTAAAGGTGGGTGTTCCGATTATGGTGTATCTTGTTCTCCACTTGATATGAAGTCTGGCACCTGCATACACGTACCATCAAGTATCGTGGGAAACGAATTGCGGTCCGATACTAGAAGCGATAATGCACATTGCAGGGCCATATTCAATGCGTGTTAATATATGGTTAACCACTAAAAACGAGTTTTTTGTTTATATCTTTGCAAAGAAGTGGATTGGAAGCTGAATTCAGGACGATAATGAGACACATACGGCCTTTCATCTGTGATCAAACGTTCCGGTTGGAATCAGTGGGGTCCCAGAGGCGATCGGAACAAAGCACCTTTAACGCAATTCAGAAGCACCTCATTTGGAAGAGGCGCCCCCATTTTAAAGTTTTGCACCATTTGTGTGGTAATTTCTGTAACTACCCCTGCGATGGTTAATGCTCCAACTTCCGTATTTTTCATTAAAAGAAGCGATTTTGTATTAGGAATCGGATCCCCCATTGTAATTTAAACCTCGGAACTTCACCACGCCCAATTCTGTCCTTCCCCTGTAACTCGTGGCCCCTCACGCCACATGACCCTCTCACTTGAGGGTTTTGTCTCGACCCCTCAGACTCGCCAGCACCCCGACCCCCTCCACCGATACCCCTCCACAAGCACCCAACAAACGCCCACACCGTAACCAGGCCACCCACGACATAGCAGTAAACAGGAAATTACAACACTTCCGCTAGGATATGTCGACACAGGCTTTCGCTGTTTTGGTCCGACTCACGTGACCACCAAGTACCAGACTAGAACAGTGGGGCCCCGGCCCCGAGCTCCAGGACCAAGCCAAACAAAAACACCAAAAACCCATCGACACTTTACCCAGAGACCCAACAGATAATAGGGGATTCCATCAAGGCCTAACACAGGCTCACTCCACCTCACGCCTTCTCTCATATTTCCGGCGCGAACCCCTACCAGACAACCCCGACTCACCAACTGAAACACCCCAACGACTCCTGAGAGGAATGCGAGGTGTTGTAGGTCAATTCGAGGGTTGCTGGTTCAAATTCTGCTGCATGCAAAAGTGATAAGTTGGTGGAAAGTGGCGAAATTCTTGTTTTAAAGGGACACTACCCGATTTTATGATAAAACGTAGCGTTTTAATACGATACAAAGTAGCACATCTCAAGAAAATTTCAATGCCTAGCATTAAAGGTCAGGATAGTAAATTTTTTGATTTTTTAATTTTTAAAATGATGAAAACCTTAACGCACTAAATGATTTTAAAGGGGGTACTACCTGATTTAAGTAAGAGTTAGTGAAGTAAAGCACCAACTTGGGTGAATATTTTTGCACCTTTAACCTTTACACGTGGATGGCTGACAACTTTGTAGCAGACCTCAAGTACGGATTAATAGCTAGCACTACTAATCTTTCAGAAGAAAAACTATTAAGTTCTAATTTGACCCAGGGGGCATTTTAGTGACACCACTCTTTACCGTGTAAACAAACGAGTCTTACTGTACTATGAATTTTAATGATCTCAGGTCTAAAAGGTTCCGGGGGTACTGCCTATCTGAAGTGGTCTCGGCCATCGGGTGAAAAGTAGGGGGCATTCAGGTAAAATATGCTACCAAAAAATAGGGGTAATTCAGTACACAGCCTGAAATAAGAATGGGTGTCATTCAGTATGTAACTTTAAGAAAGGGGCCAATGATGTTTAAACCTGAAGTTAAAATTAAGTATCTCTTTTCCAGAGTTCACATTGCATGAAATTATAAAATTGTTCAAAAGGTGCGCGTTAGCGTGTGCAAAATTTTGAATTGGATGTTGAAAAGGTTTAAGTGGATACTTTATATGGAAACTTGTGAAAAAAGTGGGGTAGCAGGAAGAAGAAGGAAAAGGGGGTATGAGGATATGAAGATTTTAAAAAGGGGGTTATTGGGTAAAGGGTAATAAGACAGCAGCAAAAAAGGGGGTCGTGTACAAAAACTAGATAAAAGAGGGTCTATCTTGGGCCCCCCCCCCACTACAACCAGCCACCGGGAAAAAGTGGAAACTGTAAAAAAGTCTTTAAAATATGGCCTTTCATTTTTACCAGGTGCTATGACTATGGCACAAGACGTAAAACTGGTTTAGCACCACTGCAGACTTGTCCATGGTTATTTTAATGATGATGGAATGATAAGTAAAAAAATTGTTTTGGCAACTGGGCTTTTCGAATTGAAATCATTCGTAGCAGTGGTGATAATCTTGTCTTCAGCCCGGGCCGGGGGGGGGGGGGGTAGGACACGATCGCTGATTGGGCATTGGGATGCAATGCATAAAGGTAAGGTCACACAGAAGACAGCTCCGGGAACCCAACCTCTTCCCGACACACAAGACCACATTTTTTTCAAAATTAGGCTACAGTCTGTTCAAAACTTCGAAATTTACATTTTTTATCCCCGCCAGGGATGATTAGTCGGCGAGGTTCCCCGTCGTCAACGAGACAAGGAGAGTGATGAGACGCCTAGCAATAGGCGACAGCATCATGAAATCAAACAGGTCATCACCACTTGTTCAGTCCCGATCAGTCACAGACCTTGAAAGCCGGCACAAGTTGTGACATGTCAATGCAAGACGCTCGCGATTGTTCGCCGAGTTGCTTGACGCCAAGAAAGGTACAGTCCCACATAGAAGACAACCCGCGACGCGAACGGACCCTCACCCAACTAGACAAGACCACATTGGGTTTTTTTTTTCAAAATCGGCTGCAGTCTTGATCAACTTACAAAACTTACAAGACAAGGATGGTCAACCGCATTTTTTTCAAAATCGGCTACAAGTTCTGTTCAAACTTGCAAAATTTACAATTTTACCCGACCCAGGGTGATGCAGTCGCGAGTATCCCCGTCGTCAACGAGACAAGCGGTGCTGAAACGCCGAGCAGTGGCGCGGCGGAAAGCCTCATGGAATCATCAACAAATCCAGCATGTTGAATGGCGACGCCACTTGTTCAGTCCCCGATTAGGCGCCGACCTTGAAAAGACGGCACAAGTCTTGACATGTCGCTGTCAAGACTGCTCGTCGATTGGTCGCAGATTTGTTGACGCCAAAGAGCTGCCAAGAAAGCTCCCGTCAAATGAAGACAACCCGCGACGCTACCCCCAACCACTCCCAACTACACAGGACCACATTTCTTTCAAAATCGGCTTGCGTCTTGTTCAAATTAAAGGACAAGAGATGTTCAGCGCCGAGCAGTAGGCGATCAAGCAGTTACTTGTCAGTTCTCAACAGTCGCAGACCTAACACTAAGGCACAGTTGCTGTCAAGACGCAGTCGCGACTTATCTATGTAGTCGCCCGAGTTTAGTCGCCGATTCAACATATTAAGTGCCTTTGCAGTTTATGAGTCAACGCTTGTCCCTTCAGGCCCTTTTTCCTTTTTCCACCCCGTTTTTTTTCCCTCCCTCGTTGGAGCAGACTCATTACCGACAATTTTCCAACTGCACAAACCACTCATGATGCGAACCAACTCATCGGCTACCGCTTCAACACCGCTCATGTGTTCAAGGCCGACCTTCCCGATTCCAAAACCCGCCACGATTTTTTTAAGCTGCAAGAAAAAATCTTGGCGGGTTTTTCAAATTTGCCACGTGCTCCCGACCACACAAGGCTGAGAAGACTGTACAGGAAGTCCCAAGACTGGTCAAAAAATACACTGAAAAAGAAAAGTACTCACGATTACGAAAAAATGGCCCAATCGGGACCCGTCTTGAGCAGTCTGGAAGCGGTTTCTAGCAAATAATGAGGAAGACTACAGACGACTGTACAGCCCAGACCTTGCCCAAAACTACACATGAAAAAGATAAACCTGCTCACGATTTTCGAAAAATTGGCCAATCGGCAACAGTCGGATCACAGTCGGAAGTGGTTTTCTAGCAAAAAATCGGCTGTGGACTGAGCTTGAAGAAAAATGACTGCGCCGTGGATAAGTTCTGTTTTGCGACCTTAATTGTTCAGTGGACCCATATCTTGATAACCAACACCAAAGAAACAATTTTTCGGCTGGAACCTTTTGAGATCCGTTATTTTTTATCCAGTGGTGTAACCCGACATGTCCTTTGGGGAGGGAGCAGGCCAGGGCAAGAGGCAGAGACATCGGGGGGGGGGGGGGGGGGGGGGGGGGCAAACACACCATTCCCCACTGAACCTGTACTTACCTGCTTAGGGGGCAGAAGAAGGGGGAAAAACAATCTAATGGGGTTGGCCCCCCCCCACTTCCCCCGCTTGTTACGTCACTTTGGATCAATCTTGATAGGCCCTTTGTTCTTCGAATATATGAATTAATCTAATGCATTTATAATGTCTAAAACAAGATAATTATTATATTGTAGGTGAAAGTTCTCTAAAAGCGGGAAAAGAATAAGTTCGTTGAAATAAGTAACACCTTAGTCCCCTGTCGTAAATAATTATGGTTTAAACCTTCACAAACGTAAACAGATAATGAGCTGGGTGAGTGAGTGTAGTTTTTTTCCGAGGGGATACCATTTCTTCAGAAATTGGGGTGCATGGAAAAAGTTGGATGTGTCCCTTTTGACAGGGATCACAACAAATTTGAATATTTTTGTAAAAAACCTGCATTTTAATGGGGCTAAAAGAAAGAGAAATTTTTGATGCTATTTATTAACCAACCCACTTTAAAAAGCACTTCAATAAATACTTAGCACTAAAACACGTTTCGGACAGTGTTCTTTCAATTACTAGTAACTTTGGGGAAAAGAAATTAATGATAATTGCTTGAAGTATGATAAAAAAACAACATATTTTTCTCTGGAAACTTGATTGAAAAACATATGATCTTCTTGGAAAACTCAATCACATAAAGGACAATAGTTGGAGCAGGAAAAGAAAGTAACAAATTCTTAACGCATTTTAGAACAAACTCTAACTTAGTTAATATTGAATTTTTTCAATCTAATTTGTCAAGAGACGAGCGCCCCTAATGACAGTTTTTTTTGGGTAGACAAACCATTACATGAACATGATATTTCAAGGCAGCCGTCCTCCGAGGACCTATATGGCCTCAAATTATTTATTCCTTGATATCCTTTTTTTTTTAAAAAATTAGGGAAGGAAAATTTTAAAAAAAAATTTTCCTTTTTAAAATCAAAGTCCACCAACTTGGGATATTGTGTTTATGGTGTATATATATTCAAATTAGCACCTCACATTCACCTAAACGATTCCTAAACCTTTTAGTCATATCAGTGGAATCTTGGGCATTATTTGATAATGTATTAAAAATAAATAGGAACAATCGGGTAATCCCCCTTTAAAAATCCACCTTTCCACCAATGTGGTGATTTGTATGGTGGCTATTTGAAATCAACACCCTAAATTGACATAAAACACTCTTAAAACCTTTAGTCAAATTATTGGATTCTTGCACATGGTTTAAAGCTATATTTAAAAAAAATAGGAAAATCAGGTAATTCCCTTTTAAAAATCCACTTTCTAAAAACCTGACAACTTTGCATGGTGCATATTCGGAATCAGACACTCTCGAATTGTTCCAAAACACTTCTTAAACCTTTCAGTCAATAAGTGGATATTGGCATGGTTTGATAAAGCTATTTTAAAAAAAAAGAAAATCGGGTAATTCCCCTTTAAAATCACTTCCTCACGTGGGATTTTGTAAGGGTGTCTTTTTGAAATTAGCACCTAAATTGACATAAAACACCTCTTAAACCCTTTAGTCAAATTAGTGGATCCTGCACATGGTTTTATAAAGCTATATTTTTAAAAAAATAAGGAATCGGGAAATGCCCTTTTAAAATAAACTTTCCACCAAACTTGAAATTTGCATGGGCATATTCGGAATCAAACCCCTAGAATTGTCCGGAAGAAAAACACTTCTCAAACCTGTTAGTGTATCTTGAGTAGGGTTCCCTCAATATGCCACCCATGGAATCCCCTCTAAGACCTCAGACCGGAAGTGATTTTTGTTTTGCGAAGTCAACCATTTTACTTCCGGGGGTCTTATGTTTCGAGACACCGGGTGGGGGGGGGGGGGGGGATGTCTAGAAGAAAACATCAGCCATGAAAAGCGACCTCAGACACAGGAAGTGAAGTTACTTTCCGGGTCTGATGTTTCTAGGTCTGATGGTTCTAGACACCCGGGGGATGTCTAGAAACAATCGACCTTGATGAAACATCAGACCTCTGACCCGGAGTGACTTCAAAATGGGAGGACAAATCTATGTTTTGTTACTAAGAAAAAGGGGGGGGGGGCGGAACACCACGCTTCCTTACAACATGGGAGAATGGCCCTGTGGAATTGTTGAATAGTTACCCGTTGCTTGAGAAGTTTGTAAGTTAAAAAAAATGAAAAAAAAGTAGATAGAAAACAAATCTGCAATTCTTCACAGGCGTGAGAAGGGGAAGATTGCAATGGACTTGGGACCCCGACTGGACCAATGGACGTGCGTTGCTAAATACACCCATTTCACTACTTGCTAGCCGATCACCAAGCATATATTTTACTCCAACTCCCGTTCCCCAAGCCCGCCATTTCAGATAAAGTAGTTCCAAAAAGTCCCCATTTAGAATTTAACCTTAGCCTACCTAATCCAGTAGTTTTTTATTAATGAACTTGCAATTTTAAATCGGGTCTTCTTACTTATCATATCATAGAAAAACAGTCTGAAACTAAAATACTCCAAAATTACATACCTCCCGCACCCACACAGTTTTGTTAAAAAAACGGTTTGGCCATGGCATAGAAGTGTACCATCACACTTCGAATTCAAAGTGTTTCTACTAAATTTGCAGCATGGGAAAAAATGTGTCTAGTAGCGAACGTGGCAAAGGTTTGCCGTAAAGGGAGGACAAATCCTCCCGGCACCCACGGCCATATCGTCCCTTCTCTTTCGACTGGTCGGTCCCCTCAAATTTAGCGGTGCAGAAAAACCAGGGCAAACTCTCCGTCCCCCCCCCCCCCCCCCCCCCCCCCCCCCCCCCCCCCCCCCTGTAACGGCCAGGTGAGGGATCTATTGAATTAAAAAAAAAATCAGACCCAGAAGAAAGTGATAATCCTGACTTGGGGAAACATTTTTGACTTCGAAGTAAACATTTTACTTCAGGGTCTGATGTTTCTAGGTCGGATGTTTCTAGACATCCCCACCGGGTTGTTTAGAACATCAGACCCGGAAGTTAAATGTGAACTTCGGCAAAAACAAAAAAATCACTTCGGTCTGAGGTACTGTGTTTCGAGGTCTGATGTTTCTAGACACCCCCGGGTGTCTAGAACATCAGACCTCAGAACATCAGACCCGGAAGTTAAACTTCACTCCGGGTCTGAGGTCTGATGATTCGAGGTCTGACGTTTCAAATCCCCCCGGGTGTCTAGAAACTTCAGACCTAGAAACAGCAGACCCAGGGGAAGTAAAATGGTGACTTCGGCAAAACAAAAATCCCTTCCGGGTCTGAGGTCGGATGTTTCGAGGTCTGATGTTTCTAGACATCCCCCCGGGTGTCTATAAAACAGACCTCGAAAACATCAGACCCGGAAGTGAATTTACTCGGGTCGATGTTCGAGTCTGGGTCTGTTGTTTCGAGGTCTGATGTTTCGGGACACCCCTACCTGACTTGCCTGAACCAGAGGAACGACTATATGGATGATCGTAGAAACGCAAATGGCGCTATTTCCGGCTACTTATATGGAAGGCCGTTCCATCCGCCGTTGAATGATTATCGGGGATCTCCGATATTAAAGACACATCATGATTTGCTAAATCAGAAAATCGAAAAATCACAAAAATCAGATTTTTGCATGTATGCTAACATACACGTACCAGGCTATCCTAACACCCTGCAAATGATAAGACCAGAAGCAACCCTAATAAGGACAGAATCGCGGCATTTTAGTCATTACTGTCCGTTAGGGCACTTAATACAACAAGTAATTGAATGGGGAATCGTATCTTGGAACCTTGCCGTTTTCCTTTGCTGTCAATTCCGTTGGAAAAGGTAACTTATGAGAATTCTACAGGACTATTATCCTTCAACTCTGAAGCTATTATGCAAAATTTCAAATATTTTTCAAATCACTGTAGTGTCTTTTATACAAAATTCCTTCTTTTGCGATACATGGATATGTTCGAGATTTACCATTCACAGGTTATGGAGTTTTTTAGCCAGTTACCAATGCAACTGGTGACAAAATATCAAAATGTTGGGAAATGGAGGGCGCTCTTCCAAACAATGTGGTTATTGCTGATTTATCCGTTTTTGGTAAATAAAAGAAAAACATTTTCTAGTCAGTACAGCTTGACAGACGGACGGATGGGATAAGGATTGATACGTACGGGGTTGATTACTGTCCTATCACAGATGGACATCATAGAACGTTTCGCCGGATCCGGATCTTTCTGGGAAAAATAAAAACAAAAAACAAGGTTATATATTTGTTTCAGATTTATGCAGCGTCAATTTGAAGCGTGTACCCACCCTCCTCGCGGTCGCCAAACATCGAAGAGCGACTCGACGTCGAGCTTCAGGTCCAATTATATTTTCTTGCTTTATAGTGAAGTCCTGGCGTTCTTTTATTTTATTTGTGAAAGCTTACCTATAGGTTTTTGAAAGGTGAAAGGGGTGAAAGCTTGAGGGTGATTTGTGATCCTGGTGATAAGACGTCGAATCCTTACAGTCGGTCGGTCGAAAAAATGTAGCAAATCGTGCATTTCCTCACAAACAAACACTCCTCAAAAGCCCATTGAAGAATCACCGCCGTCCGGCGGATCACCGACACAGAGAAGTCGGCAGCACTGCACTTATGAAATAGAAACAATTTGGTGTAGTTATTGTTATCAAAATCAATAATTGTGCGCCGCACGGGGTATCCCTTACCACGCTGCTCAACAGGTTTGAAAGTGGACACCTATAAATGGGGTGTATTGAAAGAGTAAATGATAATCTTTTGGGATAAGTCCGAGATCATGACTGATTAACATTTAGCTTATGCTACCTCAATGTTTTGATAAACAAACAAAAAAACTTTACTCAAAAAAATCGATGTGATAAAAATTGACTTGAGATCAGCTGATTGACGGAACTAACCAGTGGCTGTTTTGTAAAGTTAATGGACTTTCTCATTTTATTTCCAAGGGATGTGAAAAAGACGTAAAAATTTAATCACATTAGACCTATTAAAAGTAAACCAAACTGATGAACTATAGGGTAGGCCCCATACATCAGATAGATGAAAAATAAATAACAAAATGCCAGCTCTCAAGCAGAAGTTGATAAAATTACCGGTTATAATTTAAAGTTAACTAAGGACCATCCCTTACATCACACCGCCTTAGTCGGCGGCAAACACAAAGCAAGAAAAGCAAAAGGATAACCGGGTGAAAATCATATAAACAAACAAATATGGATGGAATAAAGTGAGCGATTTGATGCGGTGTGAAAATGATAAACCTATATCCTATCAGCAAAGATCGGGTGCAATTAGAGACCAGAATATTTCCAACTCCATGGTACAAAATCACGACTCGCGAATGAAGAAAGAACGTAAATAACAAACCACATGGGCGTTAATGCCCGTCTAGTCGACGGGGTTTCCCACTTCGCTCGGCAAGGGTTCCATCCACGTGCCGTTTGAGCTGCTATGTTCTCGATTTACTTGGCTGCCAGATTTAACTCCTTACTAAAAAATTATGATTATATTTATTTAGTATATTGTAGGTTATTTTTCGGTTTGTAAACTTAATATTTGCGTACACCTGGTGTTAATAATTTGCGGTTTATCGTCACTGATCTTGAACGAGCCTTGTTGTGAAAACTGGAGCGTGATGTAAAAACTGTCAATCATCGAGACCCTTAATATGCTTTAGTGTGCCGCTCTACCGACAGCACATTCGATCCTTCTTGTTTGCCGATTGAGCCTGGAAGACCCCTCTTATTGATCCAATGTTGTGTCTTAGCTTCCAAATATTATGAAATACTGGGGAAGTTTTTGACCGCATTTAATGATTTTTTTCCGGCTACAATAATCAGTGCGAATGTTGATTCTCAACCAGAGAAGATGGTTTATTTGAACGAATGAATTACTGGAATCAACTTTGCAACAAACCTGACGAATAACGCTTGGGAAAATAAACGGCTTCGGGAAAACCATAATTGAATCACACAACCTTATAGTAGGCCCTCGTAAAGGAATAACATACCCGTTTCAGCAACATCAAAGGTAAATCTGATCATTAGCTCATCATTGTTAGGAACCAAGGAATTTAATTCATAGACTTCGTTTTTTTTTCAGGCGAAATAGTTAACAGCAAATAAAAGTAAATTTTTATTTCAAAACGTCAGGACATCCGTTTACCCCGGGAGATTACCAAGTATGTATTGCGATATTACCGTGACCGGCGACGATACTGTCCACCCTTACACTTAGTAAAACCCTTTCCAATAAAATATTATTTAGGATGCTTGTAAAATATCTAAATGTACCACAAATATATTCAGGCATTGTTTGTGAATAAGGTTTTGTTTAGTATTACCTTATACTTAAAGCCTATGGAGAATATACTTTCCCAAAAAAGAAGAATAAACAATTTCAATTGAAAATATCAGTAATTCTTGATGTGTGCATCTGCAAATACACATATATACATACACACATATATACACCTACCCACACATACAACAGACACACACAACATATTACCTACATACAAACATACATGGCGCGCCCACCCACCCACCACCCAAACAATGCAAACGCAAAAGATCTTTGGATTGTAATTTTTCACTCTTTGTCTCTTGGACAAAACAGACCCAACACAATGTCACACACACATATAACAGACACACACTCCCACACACGCTCGCACCCACACGCACAATGAAAAAAAAAGCACAAAATTTTGATGTAGTTTTTCACTCGTGTGAAATTGGATTTTCCACTCTTGGAAATTTGACCCCAAGAGTGAAAGCACTCTTGGAAAAAATCATTAAAAGCTTTGGAAACCACGCAAACAAAACATGTTTTACATTGTAAGGAGTTACACAATGTGTAAAAGCATGTAATTTGGTACACCACATAAATTTAAGATCCCTGGGTATTGTCCAAATGTGATCAAAAGCAACAGATCTTTTAGTGTACATTTATTATAAACACCATGTCAAAGTTAAAATGCAAACCGGAACTTGTTGGAACAAGGAACATTAACAAGAGAAGTGTTTTTTAACAGTAAACAAGAGTAAACAAGGTTGTAGTAAAAACAGGTTTTGTATTACATATTATAATCTTTGTTTTTTATTGTATAACACAAAAAGGTATCTGAAGGAACATTGGATTAAAAACAAATATATAATATGTTGCTTGCATCTTTGAAACCTGATTGACTTGTTTGTTTTGGTAAGAAGTGTGGCATTGCGGATTGCTATTAATTGTAGTCACGGTCTTGTAATAAATGAACATGGTGAAGTATGATTGTGAAAGACGAGCCTGAAATTCATCAAAAGCTAATAGTGAAGTTGAAACAGTGGTGAAGCTAAAACCTAATGAAATTGGCAAGTATGAATGATTGAAAACAGGTGTGAAGCTTGAATATGTAATTTCAGTCTGTGAAACGGTGGTTAAGCTTCAGATCTGCCAACATTGACCAAAGTGAAGCGTCACCTTGGAAAAAATCAAAGGGTGCAGCCTGGGACTAACAAATTGCAGATATTGTGATACCGGGACTTTGTTTTTTGTAAAGCAAGGAAGTAGTGGTGGTGAAATCCAGACGTGATAAATAATTGGCCAAGGTGAAGAAAGGTTGCTGACTTTGAGGAGGGGGGTGGTCCCGCTTAAAAATTGACGCCTGCATAACTTTCAACTACTTCCCGAGTGGGGTTGTAACCATTGTCTATACGTAAAATCTCTACAAGGATTAAGCTGAGAATTATTTTTGGTACAAAAGTTGTGAAATCTCTTAAATTTCGTACATGAACTATATTTTGGAGCAAAATACGGAATTTAGGTTAGTTTTATTAAAAATTACGACCAGGTCTGCTAGCCAATACAAGGGACGGTGGTAAGGAAGAAGGAAATTATTGGCCTGTCTATATAATCAATACATAAAACACAACATAATATATGGATGCCTCGAAATCTTTCGGGGCGCCTTTAAAGTGCCAACGAAAGATTTCACATAGCCTATCGGTGTCCCTTACAAATTTAAATGCCCGGATTTACATGATACAAAAGCTTGCCATCAATAATATCCCCATTTATTTGAAAGGATGAAGCTGAGAAATTATTTTTGTACAACAACAGTGAATTATAAATTTGTATTTGGAGCAAATACTAAAATTAGCTTAGTTTTAAAATTGAAAAATAAGCAAATCAAAAGTCAAATTTATTTCCACTTTTAAGACATTTTCGTAGACAAATTTTAAAATCGTTGGGGTATAATCTCTTATATATAATCACTTACATACACGTACGGCACATAAGCCTCAATAATCCAGGGGCGTAACCAGACCGGAGCCTTCCGGGGGGGGGGGGGGGGGGGGGGGGCAAGACTCAAGAAGTTTCCGTTTTTCAGGCGCCAATTTTTGCGGCCCGCTATGCTCGCCGAGTAGACCCAGCCTGGGAAAAAAACCTTAACCCTCCCTTCTTTTCTTCCCTCTTTCTTTTTCCCTTTCTTTTCCCTCTTCTGTTACCCCTTCTTCTTCTCTTTCCTCTTTTATTTTCTCTTTTTCTCTTCCGTCCCCCTTTTTTCCTTCCCATTTTTTGGGTCCCTCCCGATTTTTCGGTTGTCCGGGGGGGGGGGCAGTTTGCCCCCCGGCCCCCACTAGTTACGCCACTGTCAAAATCTCTCGTTGCACGTTGAACTGTATGTTTTCACGACGAATAGTATATTATTTGAAATTCTCTGATTGTATAAATATTGAACGGTCCATTTTACCACTGTTCACAAATGTTGTTAATTAGAATTAAACAAAAGTTTTATGTTTCATCGACTACAACTGACAATCATCGCAAACAAAGGGAGGTAGGGGGGGTGGAGAAGGTTGGTCGGGTAGGGTTAGTGGTTTTTATGTAGTTAATCTACGACTAGGAGCACTTTCCCATAAAGTTTTGAACACAGGCAGGGGAACCGGCCTCGTGATTTTTGAAAATAGTGGCAAAAAAAAATGGGCATTTAGGGATTTAAGAAACCATGATGGACACAATGTGACACAATTTGTGTTGAGATGCCGTTAAATTCTAATACTTACCTTACCTTTGGCCACACTAGCAATTGGGGCTGAACACAATCAGCATTTTACATTTTTCAATTTTTTGAAAAAAAAATGGCTTTTAATTGTTGTTGCAGAGCACAAAGACAAAACCGAAATAAAAAGAACAAACGAAACCACAAAGATGTTCCTGGTCTACAATCATTGTTGTACTGAGTGTTATTGGATATTGCATAATAAAGTTATCATGAATGGTTCAAAAATTTGCTTCAAAGGCTCAAAAGCGAATATATGCCCAAAATTTTTCAAGTCCTGGCCTTTGGAGGGTTTTGCACCCGGAAAATGGTATGGGAGAATTGTTGGTGCGTCATTAAAAGCTGCGATGTAATAATATCTAGCTATAGAGTATTAATCTCAGAATTACAAGCACAGTAATCATATTGATAGACTATCGCAAATCCCTAAATCTTCTTTTAATGGATGGATTTCTTTATTCTTTATGAGTGTTTGAGAGGAAGGTGGTTTAATGCAGGGGTTAATATTTGAAAATATCTCTCATGTATACAATGGTTCTGAGCTGTTTTGTGCCATGTGTCATAATTAAAAGAATGGCTACTTTTCCCTAAATTGATGTCTTCATAGCTACCATTGCATTAATGGTGTTCAGGTTTTTAACAACCAAAAGATTTTCTGTTTAACTGTTAAAAGTTTCTATATATTGGAATTTTTTCCCCTGTTTACAGTGCCCTGTGTATTCAAAAACACTAAAAAGAACGTAATGTTATTCCTGGCCTTATAGTCCCAACTGAATATTTATTTTAAAACACTAGTGTTAAACACACACATGTTCTAGAACAAATGAGTTCCCAACTGTTACAAAAGGTGGTTTTAAATATGTGCCCATTGTGTTTCATTTGCTTAACACTTGTGTTTCCAAAATTAAATAGTCAAATGACTAAGGCCAGGAAATAATTTTACTTTTTATTACTTTTTTCCAAATGTTTTTATTACAGGTGATATTTGAAAATATTTCCTTTTTTTTTTTTTTTTTTTTTTTTTTAACTTTTGGTGTTAAAAACTTAGCACAATTCCGAGGCCGTCCGTTTAATTTCAGGGATTTAGATGATCGATTTGATACATTACCCAGATGGACGAAGACCTGTGCTAAACAGTGAAAGCATGAAGGCGGTGAAATAATAGTTGAGCAATTCCACAAGTTTGCGGACATACATTTCTAGAGATTTTTACATTTAATTTCTTCTGATAGAAGTGGATGAGCTTGAAAAAAATGTGAAAATTTTATTAAATTTCCAATCCCATTCCCCTCGGTTATATGATAAGTCACAAAAAATACCCTTCTGCATGCCCCCCCCCATTTGCAAAGGTTCTGGTTACGCCCACTGTCCCGAATTTTCAAGCACCATGTTTGGCAACTTTCCCCCAGTCGGTACGCCACGGCGTATAACTAGATACTCCTCTGTCCTGTAACTAAACACCACTACATTTTGCATGTACGCTACAAAATACTGTTTACTTGATTTGAGCCGTCAAGGTGTTACTGATTCAGGCTACTCACAATGTATTAAGTACGATGTACGAGTCCCCATTGTAGAAATAGCCGTAATGATCTACGGCCCTGGGTCACTTTGCAATGTAAACTATACGCCAGATCTTGGTAGACCGACTTGGGATCCAGCTCCATTCCAAGCCCTATCGTTTTTACCCTTCTTTTTTGCAGCTTTCTCTGCATTGGAACCGAACATGACGAGGTTAGAGTCCTTCCACTGCATACTTCTTAGCTTTGCGAAGTCCGCCAGTGCTAGACATAGTGCTGGCGTGGTGCTCAAATCAAAAAAGGAACTTTTTTTCAGGGTATGATCTTTCGGCTCAGCTTTTGGTGTATTTGAATGATCGCCTGCGTGAAAGAGCTACAATACTGTTGCAATTCTCAAAATTTCATAAACGGAGAAATATGGACTTTGTTTTTTTCCGGTTGTGATAATCCGTGTATGTATATACACACGTTTGTGTATTGTCAAAGGTCGGACTTGTGAATGACAAGGTGAATACGTTTTCTTTATAGCATTCCGTCTCGCTTGCTTAAATAGTGTGCATTCAACCATAATATTCGTAGCTTAAAAAGTGATCTGTTTTGGTTGATGTTCACGAAGTATAGATAGTCGGCATTGAAAACTTAGGTATAGAAAACCAGATCCAGTAATTTGCAGTACATTGACACTAATACCAATTGTGGGGATGAATTGGTATTCTGCCACCAATACATTCATGAACTCACCAAGTAACATCACATCTTCCTTAAATGGTGAAGCAGTTTTTACTCGCACTTGACACTTTATGATTTTGGTTTCCCACACTGGACACTTGCACTTATGTTTGCCAATCATGCTGATATACAAAGTGCAGAAATACTCTTTACTGAAGGATGCACTCTACCATATGAAGATGAAGAGAGATCCTTTCAACATGCAGTTTATTCCGTTGGGTTGCGAATTCACGGGGTGGGTGGTAGCACAGTACAAAATTCTTTCCATTGTGTTCGGGATTTTGTTAAAAAACACAACATGTCCCGATTCGTGGTAATAAATAAATTCAACTTCAACTTCCCCGACTTTATATTTCCTAACAAAAAATGTTACACAAGTACAAAATACAAAACAAAAATTAGGAGGAGTTGACTAAAAGGCCAATAAAACCAAACTGGGGTCAATCTCTAAAAGGCAATGTACTACATTTTTAAAACAAGAAACATACACTCAATAGAACATGAGAAATCGGGACAGGAACAATGCACAATATTGCAATTAATATGATATGCTCAGAAAAAGTATTGTTTATACTTGGAAAAATTCACGTGAGATACTGATTTCGAATTTGGAGAGTTGTTGTTCCCAAGTGTTCCACAAGATAGGACGGATGTAAAGTTGTCCTCGTAGTAAGTTTCGGTGACCCAATGTAATGAATGTTTTACTAGCGATTACTGATATAATTTATATATAACCAATTGGTTACATTCTTTTTCGTTATTTATAATTTAACCTTGCTGCCAATGGCTTTGTGCGAATACAATATTGAGGTGCCGTCAGCAACATAAAGGCAAATCTAATACAGATTAAAGTTTTACATATCGTTGATATTAGAGTATAAATAGAAATGGGCCTAATATTGAACCTTTGGATAAAACCCAAAAATAATATTTCGTAAATTCAGTTTCACATGACCGAAAAAATAGATTGTAAACGATGTGGTAAATAACTACAAGAAAGTGCCATAATGTTCTAGTTTACGTAGTAATATCTTATGATTAATGGTTTTCAAAATGCTTTGGCTATAAATCCAAAAATACTTCCAATTGTATGATTCAATTTCAATGCTTTAGTAATTTTATCAACAGTTGAATAATTGATATGTATGTGGAGTGGTTCGTAGGGGAAGCCAAACTGTGTTTATTTAGTATTTTATTAATTATCTATAAAATACATCCAACCTATTTTAATGCTTGAACGGTTAGTCTTTAAAAAGACTAAAGTAAGCATTAAAAAACCGTATTAAAACGGGACACAGGACGGTAATTGGAAACTATTTCAACATCATCTTTTTTATAAATTGTTTTTGTTTTTTGTTTTTTCTGGGACTACGCCTGTTGATATTGATAGGTGGAATTAGTGTTAAGTGGAGTACTTTACATTGGCTACTCTTTTTACGATGCGATTACAAATGTCACCAGCCCTGTACCTTGTTTTGATAATTTAAACTTGACAATTATCTTATCCTTTGGGCATCCATACAACGCCTGAGCGTTTCTGGGAAATAAAGAAATACTTAAAATATATTTCGATTATATTTGTATTCAAAAACTATGTGAAACAATGTCTACCATGAAATTGGGTATTCATTTTGAAACCTTATAATGTCCTTTACAACCTGAGGCAATAGGGAGTTTTGACAGAAACGATGCATCGTAATTGCTATATTTGAAGGAGCGAAGATATGACTTTAGGTGACCCCAAATGACACTCTAAAAATTATTTCGGTTAAGGGTTACGTATTACTTCACTTTCGACTATTGGTTTTTTCATATAGATCCTATTGGATCCGAATTTATTAAAGAGACACTGGGCACATTTGAAAAAATATGCGCCCTCAGATTTTTTTAATCGATATTTTTTGCATGGTGTAAAGCTTTTATATACAAAAGGCCCTCACACCCGAAATGATTAAGACCAAAATCAGCTTCCTTAGGTAACAAACGATTTTATATTTAACGTCGCCGGCGACGCTTATCAGCAGACGACGGAAGTGGCGTTTAAACACAACACGGCACCCATATGCATGTTTTCCCACGCTTAGCACACCGTTTTAGTCCCTTGGGCCAGAACAGCTAACAAAGGGTGTTCAAGACCTAAGAGGGACAAATTCTAGCCATACGTTTTTGAAAAAGCTACATGTCTCTATTGTTGAATGCCATGCTAGGTTAATCTAAGGAGTACCTTAGTCTCAGAATTCAGTCATTTTTTTTTTAAGAGTGTGAAATCCCTATTGTAAATTGATATACCGAGGGAGAACAATAAGACATGATTTTGGTCAATTGAATGACTTATACTTCGGCTCGGTAACTTTACTATCACTTATAATATTTTTAAGCAATATGCTTTTATGAAAGCATAAATATTCTTCTGGTTCCATTTTTAATACATATCACAGCATGGGACAATATTTTTGTATCTTAAAAAGAAAAATAATTGCTCTTACACAGGTTTTTTAAAAATTTTTGGAGACTCAGAATATCCCTTTTTGATAAGATTTTTTTCTTCCTTTTTCCCAACCGAGAGCGTTTTGCCCCCACCCTGGGTGCTAATTTTAATCACATTGTTTGGAAAAAAAAAAAAGAACAGACACTATCATAAGCAAGCCCATTTCAGACACAAAGTCTATTTGGTTGACCCACTTACACCAACAAATGCCTCAATAAAGCTCCACCCCAAATGCATTTTTTATTTGTTGTGTTTAATTGAATTTTTGAACCTCTTTCAATTACAAAAATTCTTGAAACTGCATGCCAGGGCGCCTTTCTTAATCCCACCCCAAGAATTGAACCCTAATGAGTATTATCAGTTAATGGGCTAATATTTAATCTAAAAAATCTAAAATTAACGTTTTTGGCATCATTGTAACAAGTATAGCGTGCCCTGACGCACCTGGCAAGATCGAACCTAACCTCACACAAAGTGTAGAGGTCAGTGATGAGGCTTCTAATTAGTTCTACTATATGAACAACTGCAACACACAAATGAACGAAAAATCAATTTTTTTTCAGCAGCTGTTTCTCTTACTTATTCTATAAACCATCCTCTATTTTCCAGATGACTATGGCATAAGAATCATGTGAAGACCCCCAATTAATACTCCACCACTTCCCAAAGGTACATCATTCAATACAGGAGAGAATACCCTTTCTTACATACGTTTTTGGTTTGTCAAGATTCAAATTAAAATGGACAAATCTTTAATTAAATCACTTCTGCTTGCAGCCCCCTGCACATAATCGAAGTGCCATGCATTCGTTTATGCCATAGTGCATCGGCAAAATCAGAGAAAAGGATTAGTCCTTCCCGATCTCAACCACTAGAAATTTGAGTATAGCTATAGGAATTTTGCCCCACTTTGCACGAAGTGCCCACCTCTCAAAATGTTTACCAGTGCAATTGTATTTTAAGATTGACAAACCGGTGTGAAAGCAGAATATAGTCCGGTGGGAGCCAGAGTCCGGGCCCCATCGATGAAACGGAATAAGCGTGAACTAATGTGCGTAAGAGTCCAACTGACTCGATTGCCTATGTTCACCCCCATTGTTCCTGACTATGCGTAACGCGGACCATGGTTCCTTCTACACCGGATTTAACAACTTTTTAAAGGCCCATTTGGCATTTAAAATAATCTGTAGCACTACAGATATTTTTAAAACTATAAACCTTACAAGAATCAATTCAACTTTATGTTGCATTAAAGCACAAAAACACTTAACGCACATCTCAATTGAGACCAACAGAAGGCCAAACGGAAGCAATTAACAGCACATTTTTTTGAAGAGCACACCCAAGTTTTTCCAACTAAAAATTAAGAGTTTTTTGCACATTTTGCATTCATGGTTAGTAAACATACCTGTGAATGGTAAAGCTCAGACATGTCCTGTATCGCAAAAGAAGTTTTTGTTATTAAGATAATTAAATACGGAGATCTCCGATAATACTCAACGGCTGTGGAAACGGCCTTCCAATTGACCGATAGGCCCTGGAAATAAGCACCATGCAATGTACGTGTCCTACGCTCACCATTAGTATCCGTTGGTTCAGGAGAGTCAAAATATAGGTCAGATCATTCCTTGAGGTGGCACTATTTTCACAAGGACGGACAGAAATTTGGCATTTCCAGTTCCGCCGTTAAATTACAATGGAGGATCCGGATTCTAATTACAAAATTGTTCTTTTAAAAATCTCGCACTTTAAGCATTACCATTCACAGGGATAACAATTTCTAACACAACTGTGCAAAAATGCTCAAATTTTGAAATTGGGGTCCCCTCTTAAAAAAAAAAACGTGTGTTATTGCTTTAACTTGAACAGATTGATTCAAAATTAAACGGTAAAGGTGGGTTTCCATGCTTAAAATAGCCACTGGCGTAAACAGGCGGGGGCAGGGGAAAGAGTCCCCCCACCTTAGAGCTTTGCCCGGGAAAAAAAGCTGGGACATCTCCTAACAGCCTTTTTTGCCTCCTCACTGGGACCTTTTTACTTACAACAGGAACAAGCTGCCTCCTAAATCCCTCCAACCGGGAACTCTGCCTCAAAAACCGGGAATTATCCCCCTCTGACAAGGGCCCACGCTACGCCCCTGAAAATAGGACAGTTGCTTAGTCTTGATATGCCTGGGGGCAGATTTAGGTTTGGCTCAGTCTGCAAGAAAACAGCAACCTCTGTAATAGTGATAGAAAACCTTTGCTCACTAACAGAAAGGGGGTGCAATGATTATAAATGCCCCTTTTAAGCTTTTGAATATTTACGCTTTTTCATTGGGTCAATTGGATATTGCCTTCAAGTACATATTTCGAAGTAAGTCTACCAACAATGGCCCACTTAAAGCGACCTTCCTTAAAACCCCTCGCCCTATTTAACCAGGCTGGTACACGGCGTAATTCCCACAAAAGGGCAAAACGGTGCACTTTTTACTGATTTGTTTTGATAAAAGATCCAAAATGTCGAGAAAATTTGACAGGAATTTCACCTTTTGGCGATGAGATGTTCCAAAAGTCCAAAAAATACATGGGGTGTCCATTTTTTGAAATGTCATACCCAGCTACCATACAATCTTAACTGAAGGCGAGTTTTTCCATCGTCTAAAATGAAAAGCTTTTGGAAATTGGCGGGGGGGGGGGCTGATAATATGGCCTATTCGCCCTCCCCCATCCCTTGTCAAAAGTGTGGGTGGACGTGGTTTTTCTCCATCCCCATGATTTCCTCCATAGCGGAAGGCTATTTGAAAAAATATGATCCTTATTTTGATGAAAATTAACACACTGGTACTAGAACTATTTGACAACATCTGATTTGACCTTGACCTATTTTGTGCTGTATCTCCCTAACTTAAGGTCACAGCAATTATGACTGGTACACTTTTTTTTAATCTCTTGATCATACAACAAGTTGGTATGTTTCAAATTGATCGGATCAATTTCAATTTTAGCCCCTATATGACCACTCCAGATGACCTTTACTGACCCCTACCTGGACAAGCTACTCCATCTGAATTTTCTAGCATGCCTTTTTGGTATATCCCCATGCGTTTGCCTCCACACTGGTAACCAAATCATTTTTTACCTTCGTAGGTATTTAAAACCCTTCCTGGCCCAGGTCTAGTTTGACTGGTCTTCTACTCTTTGTGGTTTTAATATCATGAGTACGAGTCAAAATATTCCTGTAATATACACATTTTGTTGATTAAAGTTATGTCAACTTTAAAAGTTGGCCTACAAAATTACCTGGATGTCTTTATCCCTCATATCATTGTCCCTATCTGTTTTGGGGGTATGTTTATTTTTAATGTGAAAATATATCCTGTTTCTTCCAGTGGCCTAGACCTATCATTTGAGAGCAAATGGAAAATTTCATATTTTTGCGAAAATGTGGCCAGTGCCACGCTTTTAAGCAAATCATAATAATTTTTTTTCCAGTGTTTATGTATGTTTTGAGGCAAGGTTTGGACCAATATTGGACAAAAAAGGTTAGTGAATTCATTTATATTTCACTGAGGGTTTAGCATCGTAGTAATAACATTACCATAATTACTCCTTAAACGGATCTGTAGTTTCCTGTCCCGATAATTGGTAAATCGAACTCCATGTCTGTCGCATGCCAGGGGTGGACTGGCGTGGGGGCGATTGGGCGTTTGGGCCGCCTGGGCCGCTTCGTTCAGGGCCATTTTGGGGGACGAAGGAAAAAAGGGAAAAAGAGTGAAAAATATAAAAAGGGGTAGGGAATTCTGACTGAGTAAAAAGATCAAAAACCATTCCACTTTTGGAAATTGAATCTTTGTTTTCTAGTGTACCAATTTTTAAAAAGAAAAAGAAACATGCCTTTAGAATAAAAGTTTCATGACTATTCTGACACCAGTTTAATTGTCTTTGTTTATTGTTACCCCCACCCCCCATTACCGCACAGTGGACATAGGAACAGGTGCAATGCCCATAAACCGAGGGCCCTCCAAACATGCCTAAAACTCGACACAGCTTCAGGAGCTGCCCCTGGACCCCTCCTCCAAAGTAACATTCATTACTTCATGAATAAATAGATAAACTGAGAGGTCTCCGAAGAGACTCAAACATGCTAAATCCCGACTGCTTCCTGGGACCTCCGCCCCTGGACAGGGGCAGTAGAGTTTTTTACATCTGCTTCGAGATACTAGAGACAACTGAGTTCTTTCCGAGGCAACTCAAACATGCTAAAACTCAATAGCTTCCGGGGCCTTTGCCCTCCTGGAGCCCGGCCCAAGGGGCCAGTGTAGATTATTTGCTTCATGGGTAATGAGATAATATAGAGCTCTCCGAAGTCATTCAAACATACGTAAACCCGAGAGCTTCCGGGGTCCGCCCTGGGACCCAGCCAGGAGTGGAAGTATAATTCATCTGCTTCAGAGATCATAATTGAGAGCTCCACGAAGGCACTCAAACATGGTAAACCTTCGATCTATCTTCACCGGGGGCTCCGCCCCCTGGACCCCCGCCACGGAACATATAGATCATCTGCCTTCAGGGTGGTGATAAATGAGATACTGAGCTCCAAAGGGACTTAAAAATGCTAAAGCTGTGAATTGGGAAACTTTCGTCAGCCATCTTCCAATGCAAGATGCCATGTCGGCCCACTGATTTCAAATTTCAAATTAAATTTTATTAGGCATAACATATCGTACATGACAGCAGTGTATATTACAGTATATTATAATAATACAAAAATGACATTGAAACTGTACTAAAAGAAGTTTAGGGTATGAATGCTTAGGACCAGTAAATTGGACAACCCGATATGGCTATAGTTATTGCTGGCCCTGTAATACATATATTAATACTATTTTAAATACATAGTTTTACATACAAGTAAAATAAACTAAAAATTAACAATAATGTTACAAAAGGGATGATAGAAATATACATAGATAATTATACATACAAAACAAAAAACAAATCCAACACCAAACAAACATGTTATCTAAGCTAACAAACACTTAACGGAATACCAGGATACGGGAATTTGGACATAAAGACAGACTTTTCAACATTGTCATTGTTTGAGGTCTGTAATGCAATTGCATAATGAGGAAGCAGGGAAAATAAGGGCGAATCGGGGTGGAGTAATGGAGAGGATGGGGGGGGGCAGAAGGGGTGGAGTGGAATGATCGAGTGCTAGGGGGGGATGGGGGCGTGTGGAAGAGGGTTATGGGTGCGGGGGATTTGTTCATGTGGAGGTAGTAAAGAGAGGTGAGTTGTGATTATTCAGAGGAAGGAAGAGGGAGGAGGGGGTCGTGGAGGTAGAAGGGAGGAAGGGAAGGAGTGGGGGAGAGATTCGGAGGGTGTTGGGTTGGGTGGAAAGGGGGGGATGGGCGTTGGTAACTTTGGGGAGTGGGAGGATAATGGGGGAACCGGCTGAGATCGGGATAGTCGGTTTGGGGGGGAGCATGGTCGGGAGATTTTGGTCGGGGTAGGAGTAGAGGGGGGCAGGGGGTGTGAGGGTGGTGGGCGATAGTGTAAGGTTGGTGTGTCTAGGTTTTGGATTTATGTCGAGGTGGGAGGAGCGGGCAAGAGGAGGAGAGGATGAGGGTGGGGGGGGATATGGCCGGGAGGGGTGGTTATATTTGGGGGGTGGTATGTGTGTGTGGTTTTGTTTTAGAGAGTAATAAGGAGGGAGAGATTGAGGGGTAGGAGGGGTGGATGGATGTTAAGTTGGAGGTAGGTAGAGAATTGATTGTGGAGGTGGTGGAATAACGGGTGGTTTGTGAGGATGGAGAGGATGTGGGTGAGGGGGGGGGGAGGGGGGAGGCGTAGTTACAGTTGGTCTTGGGTCGAGATTGGTGGTGGGTGGGAGGGGGGGAGTTGGGTAGAGTTAGAGGTCTAATGTCTGAGGGTGCGGGTAGGGGTGATAGGTAAGGAAAAAAGATATTAGGGGGTGGGTGGTGAGGTGGTGGAGAAAAGAATATTGGGGGCGGGAGGAGTGATAGGGGTAGGGTTGTGGTGTTTATTTTTATGTCAGATATGGGGGTAAAGTAGGAAGAGAGGGTGTGAAGAGGTGAGGATAGTGGTTTGGAGACAGTTCTGGTGGGGGTTGGATGTGGTTTTTTTTGGGGCGTGCTACGTCACGGGGGTGTGGTGGAGTGGGTGTGGGCGAAGGTGTTGGGGGGAAGATATGGGAGTTTTGTGTGGGTCAGAGGTGGGGTGGGTCAATAGAGCAGAGTGTTTGGGGTAGGGGGGTGACTGGGTCTTCTAGGGGAAAAGGGGGGTTGGGGTGTTGGGGGGGATCGGATGGAGGTTTTACCGAGAGGAGGGAGAGTGTTGTCGGTATAAGATGGGCTTTGTGGAGGGGAGGGGAGGTGATGTCTAGAAGTTTGAGGATAGCTGAAGAAGGTTAAGTATTTGGGGCGTGCTTGTCTAGCGGCGTGAGGAGGAGGCGAAAGAAAGGTAGGTTTTTTAGGAGAAGGTCGTAGGTGAGTGTGGAAGGGGGGGGGGGGAGTAGTAATTTGAGAGGGAGGGTGGGGGGGAGGATGTGGGATATGGGAGTGAAGATGTATTGGAGTAGGCGTCAGCGAAGTGCGAGATAGTTATATTGTAGGAAGGGAGTTGGTAGGGGTTAACGGTCTCTGCGGTGTTCCCCGTGCCCCCCCCCGTCCGGCCTCGCTCCTCGCCTGCATGCCGCCTCCCGTCCTGCGCGCCCTCCGGCCTTGGGGCGCCCCTTTTACCCCCGCCCTGTCCTGGTTGCTGCCCTTTTTTTCCCGCTTCGCGTTTTCCCCGTCTCTTTTGTTTGTCCTTGTTTGTGCCTGGCATTCTGGACGATCATCCAAGTTTTGCGCCTTGAGGGGAAGATTAAGTTTGTCGGCTTGTCGGTTGTATGATAGCTGTGGATTTGTCTGTTTGTGGTAAGTATTGCTAAAATCGTGAGGTAAATGAATTGTGGTTGTATAGTCAAACATGAAGAGTCGCTGTTTGACGTTGGTTGAGGTGCTCTAATTTAAGTGTTTTCCGCGAGTGATATGTCCAAGTTGAGTTCCTGGTAGGTGATTTTTTGTGATAGTGGCGAATGGCCCTTTCTGTGTGATGTTTAATTTGATGAGTCGTGAATGATGTTTGGGCGGCCCAGATGATGTTACAGTAGCTTAGGTAATGGAAGAACTATGTGTGTAAAGTGATTTTAAGGTTAGATCTGGAAGGTGGTTTTTTAGCCTGTAGATTGTACCAATTGCGTGAGACCCTTTGGTAGTGATCATAATTGATGTGTTCATTCCATGTTAGTTTTGTCGTCGATTGTGATGTTAAGGAATTTGGTTGAGTGTACTTGGGAGTTTGTCTGGTTATCTATTGTTAATGTTTTTGATTTGTGATTAAGTGTGTTGTGTGTGTAGAGAAAGCATGTAGTTGTTTTTCAAACATTGATGAAAGTTTTTGTTTGCCCGAAACCAGTCAGTGAATTTTTGCGAAGTTCATGATCAAAATGTTGTAAAAAGTGCTTAATGTTACGGGTTTGAAATAAAAATGTTTTGTCCATCTGCAAATAAGATAAGTTTTAGTTGTGTCGAGATTCCGTGGTGATGTCATTCAATGTAATGATGAAAGTAGGGGTCCAAGGATGGAGCCTTGCGGACCCCAACTGTGATGGTTTGATGGATGATGCGATGGAGTGCACATAGACTGATTGTGAGCGGTTAGATTTGGGTAACTCCTGAACTACTCCAGGACTACACCACGGACACCGTATGATAAAGCTTGTAAGAAGAATGTTGTGGTCAATGGTGTCGAAACCCTTGGAGAAGATCCAGGAATACCCCCATGGTATGAAGTTTATTTTTTAGTGCAAGGTTGAGGTTGGTTGTTAGTTCAAGGAGTGCCATGTAAGTGTTAGCTTGGGCCTAACACCGTATTGTTCATCGACAATAGACAGACTTGTATGATTTTTTCAAGTATTTTTGAAAAGGATGGAAGAACAGAAATGGGGCCTGTAATTTGCATTGTTATGTGCGTCTTTGTTTGTGTAAAAATAGGAATGACTTTGGCTGATTTGAGGTGATCCGGGAAAGATTCCGGTGAGAAGGAGTTTGGTTAAAATATGCATCAGAGGTGAATGAAATGTTATCATATGATTTGTTAGCAATCCCAGGATCTATCTTGTCCGTACCCGCATTTTACCCCGGTTTTCAGCAGGTGGCGAAGTTTGTGCATTCATCTAGAGTAACTGGATTCAGGAACATTGATGTGAATGTGTTTTTTTGGAAGGTGTTTGTTAAATGAGTTATTTGAAGGTGGATTTTTTTAGCCAAGTTTTTGCCCAGGTTAGGGAAGTGATCGTTGAATGCATCAGCAATGTCAAGAAGCGGGTCAGTTATCTGCCTTATTAGTGATGAGTGAAATGGTCAGGGACCCGTTTAGTGGACACCTTCCTGCCTAGAATGTTGTTGAGGAAGTCCAGGTTTTGGCAAGATCATTTTTGAGTTTCTGAATTTGTTTCGGTTGGTGTGTTTTTTCTTGGCAAACAATAAATTGGAGTTATTTGTTTTTGTATTGTTTATATTGTTGTTTGGGTTGTGCCTGAGTTTTTTTGTCTCAGTATGTCCCTTGTAGATGCCGTGCTTGTTCAAGGTTGAGGTTGGTTGCAAACGTTTACAAACACGAAGCCACAGGAGTAAGGAGGCCAACCTAAACATAGAACATTCTACTTCTAGGCGTACTTTGCCTGGAAGGTCAGCGGAAAATATCCAAGCTGTCCAAAATGCTATTCACACAGCGCCAACTGAATGCCCCAGAATACCTCATCGACGAATAACCTGTAACTGCCTCAAAGTAATTTCATTGGACACTCGCCTTGACTTATACTGGATCCCGTATAAAATGATACGGAGGTATGACTTTTTGGAAAGAGACCATGCAAGACCCACAGAGATTTGAGGAGGGGCTTACTTTGGAAATCACCTCGTCTTTCTTCAAGACCTGTGCATCTGTATGAAAAGTGTCCTTTGTGCCTTCATGGCGCGTATGCCCCTAAAAAGCACGTGGTCAACAGCCTCTTTGCCTTTGCCTTTGTAATGGTGGACTCGAGACAAAAACTTAGTGTGGACTGGCCCCTTGTTAGAATTCACTTGTTGATTTATTTACCTCTTTTTATTTAGCCGGAATTGGAGAGGTATATCTTGCAATGATAAACGGCCAGTTGTTGTCCTAATCCTTGGGGAAGAATTGTTTATATTCCGGCGCCTGCAAAACGGAAAATATAGGCATCTCTGGTGGGCACTAGACATTGCCTCCTGCACATCGAGAAACTTAGCAACTCGTTTTCAACAGTTATTTGGAAACAGGGTGCATAACCCTAAACCATGAGTTAGAATGGGCCCAAGATCACCAGACTTGACACTCCGGACTCTTTTTTATGGGGTCTTTGAAGTAATTCTCGCGTATATGTAACTCCTCCGGGAAGTTTGGGTGACTTTCAACATGGACAAAATTATCATGAAGTGGATATCCTCAAGCTGGACCAATAGACGATTCGGCGACGTAATACATATGCTAAATAGAGCGTCAGCTATAGGGGCTGAGCCGGAAATTCTCAAGATCAGTGTTCATCGAGTGGGGGTAATGTAAAAAAAGGAAACCTCTGATAAATGTAACCCTTTTCTGTTTTAAGCAATATCGTCATTTTTATTTGTAATTTATGGTGGCGGGATTTTTACTTTTTGGTCATTTTCATTCTTTCCAATTAACGAAAACCCATTCCCTGTCGCCTTTTTGGTTATGTGGCAAGTCATGCAATGAAACAAATTTGATGAATAATGTTCCCAATAAAACATGGGGAGAACACCACTTCATGTGAACACATTTCATCTAATAGGTACAACTAGAAACACAAAAAATTCAATTTTCAAAAGTGTCAAATTCTTGACTCTGTAGTCACTATCCTAGACACTCATGTTTTGAACCAGTAGCTTGTGACTGTCATTAGGATAGCTGTTGCGTCTTTCTGTCACCATGGTTACGTTGCTTGTGCAAAGTGATATCCGCCCAAAAGTTTTCAACCAACCAATGCACGCCGGCAGAAGAGCAATTAGCCACGAACGTGAGCATTGCGAGTCTGGGCAATTTTAACCCCCTTAAAAGCACCAAAAACCCACATTTTTTAGGGGTCTCCCCTTAAGCCACTCCAGGGGCCATAAGGTGGGCCCCGTGCTACGCTTTCACTGTCACAGTTTGGGCCTGTTAATTAACTTGCCGCTCCGTTTTTCTACAAACTCCCAGTCCGCCCCTGCGATGCTGTTCCTGGCAGCTTCAAATTTGTATTACGCTTTTCTTTCCTTTGTGTAATTTGTTTCTGTAAGTTTAACATTTTTAAGTCGACCGTTTTTGGGGATTAAAGATACATAATTGTTCTTTGTATGAATGCTCTAATAACCCCTGAGTTACCCACGGTGATCTTGGTTCCTTTCTCTTATTAAGTACAACATTCCTCAACTGGATTAATTCTTTATCATAAACTCGTAAATTTAGCTGCAACGTGCTATAATCGTCATCAGCATTATTGTTTATCAAAATTTCGTTCCACTGACATTTGACAATATCTATTTTACTTTTTATTTCCATTTTATGAATTCTTTTATATATTTTGTATCATTTTCAGCATTGTTTACGTAAATTGTATCAGTTGCGAAGATCGTTGACAGATGATCGTCATATTAGTAATTAAAATAACATATTCAACAAGATTTTCACTATCAGTCAGTATTGTTTAAAATGTCACCGGAGTCTCTGTTAGTCTGATTGGTTTATAAATGGTAGGTAGCAGAGAATGGTACTATTGTAAACTCAAGATCTCATTAGTTGATCTATTCGACTTTGAGAAGTTTCAATACTGAAGTCACCGATTAAAAAACTTTTTTCAAGCGGCTATATGCTGATATTAGGATCAAGTGTCTGCGATAAAATCGTCTACGCTGTAGAGTTTTCTGTAGATCTACACCAACTATAATATTCTTTTTGGTTATTATTTCGAATTTCAATAAAACATGATTCGTAATTAGGAAGTGGCACACAGATAGATCGTTTATATTAATTTTTTTTATATATACATACAAACAAAACGGCCATTCTGTTCATATACGCAATTATCCTGAAGATTGTAGTATTCATGGGGTTTTTCTTTTGTTCATATATTCTAAATAAATTTAGGAAGATAGTAGTAGTCATGGTTTGTTCTTTTAAAGGTGTTTCAGTGTAGTCCTGGTATTGTGAAATTATGATTTAAACTTTTTAATACAGGGCTTTAAGTTTTTCAAAGTTCTTAGAATGATCTATATTAGCATTTGATATAATAAATCTGCCATGAATAAGTGGAACTTGAACGAAACTGATCTGAGTGGATTGAATGCCATGTAGCCATTATAATATTTTAAAGTATATACAATATTTAGTAATAAGGAGTTTGTCATGAACATTAGTCAGGGGTCTTATTTGTTACGATACATTGGTAACCATCCCTTCACTAGAGTTAGAATTTTTAGTATTTTTTAAACTTTTTCTCTTTGCATGTGTTACAAAATGCATAATACTTAAATTGCTATACAACAAGTCATCCCTCAAGATAAAAACTTTAATTAATAAATTTAATTAAGAAATAAAAGTATATATATTGTACAAAACAATATAAAAGAAGCAAAATAATTATTGCAATTAGTCTCTGTGGACGACACGTGAAGCATTGATTGGCCAGATATAAAAAGGCAGCCTGGGTGTATGATGGGTTCAAAGCCAACTTTTAGGCTCGCTAAAACTATTAATTATACTTGCATTTGTGGGAGTTTTTATAATTATATGATTAAGTGTAAAATGGTAGAAGAATAACATTAATTTAAAAAGAGCAAATCGTACTAAAGCACATGCTAAAGGGGAAATGGCCATAGTGTGCAGTGGTTTTTGTGTGTGCGTGTAAAAACAGCATCACTAAGTTACGAGATTTAATTTAATATAAAAAAAGAAAAATTAAAAAAAAAAAAAATATGTAATTATATACTATCAATTTTACCTATTGGTACAGAGCGTTATTTCATTTAATGAATAGTATGGTTATCAAGCATTTAGATTAGGGTGATTAATGTGTCTACGAAAGTAACAATGGTTGACATAGCGCTTTGTCAATTGCCGTTAACATTTGTAAAAGTTAAAGGCGGACTCCGAGAATTTTCCAAAGGCTGACAAATCCTTAGGAGGGGCCCCTCAATTTTCAAACAAATCGTGTTTTTGCATATACCTAATGCTTGTCCATATACTAATCACGTGTGAAATAGCGCAGCTCAATCAAGTCATTCTATAGAAGATCACAACTTTGTTATACAATTCCGTATCCGGAATTTTTGTTTACACAGTATCCCATGGCCGTAAACTATACTAAATGTTTACTGTATCAAACAAAAATCCTATTGATCTCGAACTTTTGAATTGTGCAGTTTAGGTTACTACCTTTATTCTATGACTATTTTTAATTAATTATGCAAAAAAAAAACAATTATTTTCGAAATCTCTGAGTCAGCCTTAAGGCATATGGTTTTTGGTTATCCCACCATTTGTTTTCCGCCATGTTGATTTTATAGTTATACACATCTGGAAAAAAGTTCAATTCGTTAATTAATTACTCACCATGTTGATACAGACATTATTTCCCATTAATAAAAATTATAGTCCAACAATATTCACCGCAAGGATTGTTTTACATATGTTTGATGTTCAAGTCATTTTCATTCATTACATCACTTTAGAGTTTCATTTCTTTTTTATCCGTCAGTACCGGGGTTGTAATCGTCTATTAGTGTAAAAACGTCTAGCATCAGCCATATTTTGTCAAGGTCATTCTGATTTATGGCAGTGCATTGGTAAAATTCCACTTTCCTGATTTTCTGGATGAACATAGACGTAACTTTCCCGTTCCCCCGCCCGTTCCATATCCCAAGCACGTTTACCCCAAGGCGCCTCCTGCATATCCAGTAAACTGTGAGTATGCCGTGTACCATTTACTGCCCACCGGTCCCATATTTTGTTGCTTTGAGTTTTTCCTAGCAAGTAAAATTTTGTTCTGACATGTGTCGTACAATTTTACAAAACAGTGGCATTGGTTTACTTCCTTTGTGATTTCCGAGCCACGAGATCAGCTGTGACTTGCAAGTAAATTACTGTTGCGAGATCCTTGCGATCCCGTCGTGTCCTCTCCACCCCCTTTTTTTTTCTTCCGCATTGCGTTTCTGGAACACCTGTAATCACAATAAATTCTTCCATGGAATACGACTGTATAGTTCTTTACAGCATGAGATATGTCTCAACAGTTTCATTAGTGTATTAAAGGGGTTTAAGCCATAGAATCCAAAGTTTGCATGTGTCGCGTACCAAGATAAAGTAAAAATCAAGAAAAACAATTGTGCGGGTTTTTCTCCCATGCATTCTGATACTTTATCCGTTGTTTATTCCGTCAAGGCTGCAGAACTCGTAGAGAGGGACCATATTTTCTTTAGAAAAAAACAACAAATCTGGCAACTCAGCCGATGATGTAATTAGAGCTAAGACTACTTTGCTGCAGCATCCACAGAGCCAAGCAGGGGGTTAAGACGCCCGTCATTTGAAACTGTGGCCTAAAATAGGACGACATATAGTCCTTGGGCCAGCCCAGCCAAAAAAAGGGTGTTCACTACATAAGAAGGGTACAAAATTCTAGCAATGTTTTTTTGAAAAGACATGTATCTAGTATATGAAATGCCATGCTAGGTAATTCTACGGAGTACGCCTTAGTCTCAGATCAGTCGTTTTTTGAAGAAGAGTGTGAAAAATTCTCTCTTTAATTGATATACACAATATGCATCGGCGTCGGAGCATTTACTTGGGACGTACCGCTGTGGTGGGGCGGCTACCTATTCTCCTTTCGGGGCGAAAATTCTATTTTAATAAGAAAATTCTTAGGTATAGCTTTAATCAACATACGTTAGCCATTATACATGTTTGAACATGTGTTTAAACATCGCAGTCACCAGACGGCCCAAACTTGATTGTCTAGAAAAAAAGTAGGCATACACCAGACAGATTTATAATGTTAAGGTTTTTAATGTTAAGGGGTGGGGTGGGTGGGGAGGGTGCAACCCTTGCCGCGAGAAGCGCGGAAACCCTTGCAATGTTTATTTTACAAAGCCATTTTCACGTGAAAACTTGATGGAACAAATTGAAATCAGCAAAGGGATCGTTTCTAATTAAAATATAGTTGAATAAGATTAACGGTCTTTAAAAAGTAAAATTGAGTTAATGGGTAAGGTTTTATTTGAACGAAACAATAAGTCAATGACCGTGGAGAGTTCATGAAAGCAGGGGGTGGATGTAGGGGGTGGCCCCTTTCGCGCGAAGCGAGGAACCCTTGCAATTTCATTTTCACAAAGCCATTTTCTCGTGAAAATTTGAGGAAAACAATTTGAAATAGCAAAGGTCACTTCATAATGGTATAGTCATTTAGAACCCAACGGTCTTAAAAGTATAAAATTTAGTGGGTAAGGTTTTATTTGAACAAACCATAAGTCAATTGATCTTGGAGAGGGTTCATATTATAAAGCGGCAGGGGTGGATCTGAGAGCGAAGCGCGGAATCCTTGAAATGTTCATTTTCCAATTCAAATCTTCTCGTGGGTTCCCCTTTTAAAATAATTATTAAGGTATATAATTATCAACGTCTTAAAAGTAAAATTTATTTAATTAGGTAATAAAGTATGAAAACACTATTGAAGTGTTCCATATAGAAGAGGGAAGGGGTAGATATGGAGGGGTGCCCCTCTGCGCAAATCGTGAATCCTGAAAGGTCATTCCAAAACGCTTTTTCTCGTGGACATTTGATGGAACAAATTTACATTAGCAACAGGGGGATTCACTTTATTATAATTATAGTTAATAATTATCAACGGTCTTAAAAATTAAATAGAGATGGGGTTAAAGTTTTATTTTAACAAAACCATAAGAATTTGAGCATGGAGTGTTCATATCCCCTAATGGCCCTAGAGGAAAAAGCTGACGATGGCCGCAAAAAGAGGTAGCGTTATTTCTTATTAGATTAGGGCCATTTCCCCCTAAAAAGGTGCAATTAAATGCAGTCAAGGGACGTTAGGGTTATAAGCGAACGGGGGAGGGGGTGGGGGGCGGTAAGGGTGCGGGATATTGAAATATGTATAAGTGGTTTCACTTCATATGCTTATAGCAAATATGATTAATGGGCTTACAAAAGAGGAAAAAACATAGTGGATGGTTTAGGTTTTTGTTTTGAATTAATGGCAATAAAAGAGTTGGGGTGGAGTGGATATGGGAGGGGTGTACCTCTCCCGCGCGAAGCGCGGAAACCCTTGCAATATTCATTTTTCAAAAAACATTTTCCTCATGGAATACGAAGCCCCTGAAGGGCATGGACGAGATGACGACATGACGAGATAAACGATGAGATAAATGATAACATATAATTGTCATGATGATGAGATAAATGACAAAGATCAGTTGAAGAATTAATTTCAAGATGATGAGATACCCGACGTGAGGACAAGATGTTAAGAAGACAAGGATAAAAGACGAGGAAAGGTCAAGATAATTTCATGTGATGCGATAATGGCGAGGTAGTTGACGACATAATTTAAAGATGATGAGATAAATGACGAGATAGTTGACGATATAACTTCAAGATGATGATATTACCCGACGTGATGACAAGATAAGTTTCAAGAAGACGAGATAAATGACGAGGTAGTTAACGACATAATATCAAGATGATGAGATACAATTGACGAGATAGTTGAAAATAATATCAAAATGATGAGAAAATGACGAGATGTTGACGAACATAATTTCAGATGATGAGATAAATGACGAGATAGTTGACGAAATAATATCAATTTCTAAGTTCAATAAGACAACAGCAGTGGCGTAGCTATTGGATGTGGCGCCCGGGGCAAAAACAGGTGGGATGAAGCAAAAAACAGGTGGGACCAGGGGCTCGCCTTAGGGCCCCCAATGTGGTCCGAGGCAAAGCCCCGTACGGGGGTCCAGGGGCGGAGCCCCCCAGAAGATCTCGGGTTTCAGCATGTTTGAGTGTCTTTGGAGAGCTATCATGATCTCTGTTCTTGAGCAGATGGAATTCCATCCAGGGGCGGAGCCCCCGGAAGTAGTGGGGTTTTAGCATGTTTTGATGCCTTGGAGAGCTTCCTTTATCTCATATCTAAAGCAAATGATCTAGACTTGCCCCTGAGGGGGGGGGGGGGGGGGTCCAGAGGACGAAGCCCCAGGAAGCTCTCGGGTTTTAACTTTTAAGTGCCTTCGGAGAGTTCTCTCAGATATTTCATTATCTCGAAGCAAAATTGAACTATATACTCCCCTGGTGGAGGTACAGGGGGCGGAGCCCCGGAAGCTGTTGGGTTAAGCATGTTTGAGTGCCTTCGGCGAGCTCTTAGTTATCTCCTTATTATGAAGCAAATGATCTATAATTAGCCCTGGTGGGGGCAAGGGGCGAAGCCCCCGGAAGCTTCGAGTTTTAAACAAGTTTAAGTACCTTCCACAAAGGGCTCTCAGCTATGAAATATGGCTTACTGCATGTGGACAGTGTCAATTTATTTTCCCCAACGTCATTTCAGCGCCCCCCCCCTGAGTGGCGCACGGGGAAAGTGCCCCCCTTGCCCCTAGCTACGCCACTGGACAAAAGCCAAATCGCCTAACAGCCAATTAGACCCGATTGTGTTTCAACAAGTAAGGTGCTCGTTCAAAGGGTTGTTGGAACTGTCCCCGAGTATAGACTTTTGCAATCATTTTAGTGGGTGACCATAAGTTTTATTACTTTATTTGATAACCAGTTTAAGGGGAATCTCTGCTCGTTAAATGTTTCGCCTCAACAGCCAATTAGACCCGATTGTGTTTCAACACGGAAGGGCTGTCAAGGTTTGTTGGGAATGTCGCCGATAGAATTTTGCAATCATTTCTAGTGGGTGACATAAGTTATTTACTTATTGAATAGGTGACCAGTTTAAGAGGCATCTCTGTCGTTAAATGTTCGCAGTTTTGTTTTCAACAGTTTCAAGGGGCGGCATCAGTTTCTTTCACTGGATTGACCAGTGGCTTCCATGCTGTAGGACCTTTGTTAATTCCTTTTCACGGTCGCCATAGACCCGTTAGTTTATTACATGTTGCATATAGCAGAATAGATGCGCCACGTTTATTAACTTCTGCAAATTATTAATTACTTCATGATAAAAGAAATGGGCGGCTGCTTGTAGACCTCTACAAATTTGCTTCTAAAAGGGCGGCCCAATGAGTTAATAAATTCATTTGATAACCACAAGAGAACTTAGGGCCACCATCGACCTATGAAAAAAATGCGTCTAGTGGGCGGCATCAGTCATTATCTCCATAGTTATATCGCCTATGCAATTTTGTTTCCATATGGTGGCAAAGTGTAACAAAGTGTAGCCTTCAGCAGGGCGCGGGCGCTGTTGCTTTTGCGTTCTTATCAATTGCTCTTTTTGCGCTTAAGGAGGGGGGCATCAACTTATTCCGTGAATGGATGTCAAGTTATTGAAGTATAAGGGTGCCATTGCAGTACTTCTTCCATATTGTTTCTTTCAAAGGGGCGGCATCAGTTGATTGGAACAGGGTGACGATGCCTATTAGACGTCAGCATTTGTGATTTTCAGGGCGACGTTCAGTTTATTCCTTCAATGGGACGACCAGTATAGGGGCGGCCAAGAGAGCATTGGGTGTTGAACGCGACTTCAGTCATGTAGTTGCCAATTTAAGAGGAGCCATCTTTCTTATACTCTGCAATATCTTTTTATGCTCTAAGAAGCGAGATCAGTTTATTATATACTTTTATGGTGACTAGTATAGGGGACGCCATTTCTTACTATATAGTCTGCAAGGAATAGAGACCATCTAGTTATAACTATGTTGGATGAGTACCAGAGGGCGGTTCATTGCAGAGTTCTGGCAAATTTCGTAATGGTGTATTCTGAAAGCCGAAATCAGTTTCTGACTTCAATGTTGTCGCTTTTTTTCTATAAAAAAGGGGGGGCCAGCAGGGGCAAAAATATTGGGACGTACCTGTACGTTATGTCCGCCCCGGTTCCGACGCCTAAGACAATATGGATAACAATAAACTGATTTGGGTAATCGAATGTATTGTACATTGGATTGGGTAACTCTAACTATCAATATATTAATGTTTTTAATGGAATATGCCTTATGAAAGCACAAATATCCTTTCATCCTTTTTAAATGTTCAGTTAAGCATTTGGATACATATCACGAACATGGTAAAAATATTTTTAAAAGAAAAATATTACTTTTAACACATGGTTTTTATTTATGGGGACGGAAAATACCAATTTTTAAAAGATATTTCTTTTTCCCAACTGAGAGCTCCCCCCCCCTCGCCCTGGGTGCTAATAAATCACATTAGTTGAAGCTAAGTCCAGAAGAAACTATCACAAGCAAGCCATTTCACGTACAAAGCATTTTGGTCAACCAACAAAAATGGCCTCTAAGCTCCACTCCAAAATATCTTCAAACTAGTGCATCCCCTCGGTGTGACCTTTGTTACCAATGTGTGTGACCTTTGACCTCAGATTTGTTCTGCACTGTGCTCAGGTCAGTGGTCAAGAGCCATTGCTACGCAAAATTGACCTATATATAGATGAACCTGTGACCTTCTGGGTATCAAAAAACACTGCTAACAAACGTCCGACTGTCACCTTATGCTAATATCAGCCCCATATCTCAAGCATACCAAACGATTGCCGGACA
>JAMKCH010016983.1:0-36633 GCA_023653785.1 Ophioderma brevispina
TGCATAATTTCCGCTTTTTTTTCGCAAGATACGAACGTCATTGAGATAAAAAAAAGCATCTAAGGGTCGATTTCTATGAAAACGGTGCATTTCCAGATATTTGGTGTCTTTGGTTAATAAAACTTTCAAACAATGCTTTATTGGAACAAAACGGTAATATTTTGATAGGAGCCGATAAGCAGTATTTAGGCATATAGTTTGCCATAATTTCCATTATCTTTTCTATGAGATATTTGCCTTCAAACATCGGAAAATAGGAGAAAATCGATGTCCAAAACACAACATCGAAATTATAAATGAAAAAAATACTTAGCACCTTGAATTCTTCCGAGTATCACCGTTTCTTGTTGCCAAACATGTGTAGAAATTATGTAATGATGTTTTTCCTTGTATTCTCAATTTATTTTTAGATTTTCGAAATACAAACATAATGTCCGTGAAAACCTTGTTTATTACGATATCCTTCATAAAGCAGTTGCTAAGTTTGGTAAAACTTCTACTAAGATATTCATTTTGCATCTTATTTCAAGGTAAACATGATGCGGCATTTGGAAATAGTGTTTTCTTCAGCTCACAATGACTATTCAAAAGTCTAAGAAATGTTGAACTTTTAAAAAATGCGACCTCTTTAAGGAAGTGTATTACGTTATCCACATTTCTCAGCAACCAAACAAGCTATTTAAAATATTGATCAAGAGTGGCATATACACTCATTTTTCCGACCACAAAAATTATATAAACTTTCAATTAGATACATCTTAGTCAATGGGAGATGTGAAAAATGGTCAAAAATGTTTACTGCGTTATCGTGTATTACGTTTTCGTTTATTAAATTGAATGCGTTTTTGTTTACATCAACTATATTTTAGCCATGGAATGATATGGTTCAATTAAATGTATCTTTAGAATAAATTAGTAAAAGGTATCTTAATATTTGTTTCTTATGAGGTCTAATTTTCAGGCAGAATTCCATACTCAAGGATAACGTAATAAACTAAACAAATTGGAGCAGATTTCTTGAGTTCAATTAGCTACTCAAACCTTAACTTCGTACAAATAAAAATTGCTTCCTGCAACCTCTCTAATAATATAATATGTTGGCATATTTTGTTGCTTTAAAATTTTGATAACGTAATAAACCATTTTCTTTTGCTGTACAAAATGTTTGTGTGCATACTGTGCAGAAACGTAAGAAGTGTTGTTGATAATATTATGTGATTTTGGAAAAAACAATCAGAATTCGAAGCTGTAAATTTATTACATTAATGATCATACTTTGTGTTGCCATTTGTTTCAAAGTTCACTCCATTTTGGTTTTGTCCTGTTTTTGACGATTAACCATACAAAGTGGAAAGCTGACAAATCTAAAAGCGAACAACATCGAAAACGTTCCATATTTAGGCTTCCTACGGCGGTCCGGAAGTAACGTAATTCCTGTTTCTAAAAATTGAAAAAAAGTTGGTGTCCGTGTTTGTAAAATCTCAAGATCTTGAATAATACCGAAAGGCCTTGTGGGAAAAAAGGATTCGCCCGTATAAGATTGTGTTAACTTTCCCGTGTCTGCTAGTAACCGAAGTCCCCATCAAACGTTTTCAATGTTCTAGCATAGGTTTCGATAGGTTCAGACCCAATTCGATACATATTTAAAACCAAACATAGTAACGGACCACCTCTGATTCCAAAACTTCCATAGAACCCCACCGTTTTCCGGAGATATTTTGAGATTTAGTTTTCATTTACACACTTCTCTATGACGAGGGACTGATAACGTTAATCTCCCGCGCAGTACCAATTTAGATATATCTTTCGCAGTCGTGACAAAAACGACTACACACTTCCGGCCCGCCGTAATGCTTCCTACCTCCCCATCTCGGAGTGCTTGACGTAAGGCATCTTGGGTAATGTAGTGACGGATGTGGTCAGCAACAATCGTTTCCCCTCAGCAAATAAATGACATAATGACATCCTAAGCAGGGTTATAGTATTTGATTTTGTGCATTTAAATAGTACCATATATTTGAAGTGGGCAGGGAAGAGGTTCTAAAAGGCGTCGAACCTATCTACTTTTGTCCTGGACTAAAATACTCAAACTCTCCCCCCCCCACCACCACGAACACCACCAAAAGTAAGTGTTACTATTTTTTGCACAATTAACCGTAACTTAATAATATTATGTATATTTGTGTTTTTAACATTCTTAAAATGATTAAGGATATGTGGACAATTTTTATTATCTACATATTTTGAGTGCTACAAAATAATTGAGTATAAAACATTTTGTGTCGAATTTAATCCACACTGGTAATTTTTGAGTGTGGTAAGGATGACTGAATTCTGATACGTATGTTTAGACACTCTTTGTTTCGCTTATAACACTGAAAGTTTATAGCTACTTCATAATCAAAGCGCAAGGTCAACGGCAAGTATCGAAGGGTGCAAAGCACAAGGCATATCCGTGCGGGCATTGGTCCAAGGCGAAGCTAGTCAGACATTACTCATGCAGACTAGTACACTACAATCGCCATTCAATTTCTCGTAGGATAGAGCTTGCAGGAGCAGGCAATCTCAAGGGTCCTTATTTAAAGGGATTTTTGGTATGATCATTGGCACATATATAATGAATACCCTAAATGGACGTACCAGATGGTTTGCATGGTCCATTGGAGTATTCCTTGCGAAGAAAACACCATTTCATGCTTAACTTTAACTTCGAAGCAGTAGACGATTAATGAAGCCGCCACTTTTATTTATTTACGCTAATCGTTTTGTTGGCCCAAGCCAGTTTTAGTCTTTCACACCAATTGAAAGATGAACGTGGTTAGTCAAGTTCTGGCCTTTATGAAGACTATCGCGTTGACTTTAACAATGAATTAAAAACAAGCTTTAATTTAACGTTTTTCCCTTTAAAATATATAAATTTATCAAAACTGGCCATACATTTGCCTATTTTTATAAAACTGAGCCTGGGATCTTGAGAAATATAGTTTTTTAAAATAAAATTAGTAAACTCTACCTCATGACAAAGCAGCGCTACTCGTGTGCATTGAAGTACGTAGATTGCTGAACCGCGCTTAGTGGGTTCGAAACCACGGACTCATACAATGGATTGGAAACCTGGGCTTTGTATTGAAGCACTGATGGCCATAATTGGTCACCAAAATGACCCAAGCAGGTGGTTAGAGCCGGTCATGTTATACAAAATTGTTTCCATTGGAACTGTGAATAAGCGACATAATAGACTACAGACTGCACGCCAATTCATGAGCTCATTGTATTTGCGTGCTTTTTTATGGGATGGCAGGTCTCTAAACGCTGCACCCGGGATATACACTTCTGTTAAACAGTTTTCTCTGGAAGGTATTGTTTTCGTAGACCCAAGATGCCCGCCCGTGGCTCCATTCATCTTAGTATTTATACAATCCATTGTGTAGAGATCAGTGGTTCCAGTTCGACTGCGATACACTAATAACTTTACGCGACCCCTTTTCAAATGGTCCACGTTTTCATGGATTTGTTATGTTTAGAGGCCAACTAAAACCTTGTTAATCACAAATGATATCCTAAACCACCCCTCTAAAACAGTTTTTCTCAACTCCCTGAGGTTTTAAAAGTGGTAGTTTTTTTTTGCATAAAAATTCTAACGAACTTTCGCTCCTATCCGTTGTGTGCTCACGAAGTTTCACAAGGTGAGGCTTTTGTGCACTTGCCACTTGATATATGCGCTATGGTATATATTTTGTGGCTTCTGTTTCGGTATTGCCAATGGGGCCGTTTTAAATATACCACAGGGATGAAATGGTAGCTTCCATGATTGATATACAATTGTGTAACATTTGTCGTAAATCTGGATTTTTTCCAAGGAACTCCATGCATGAAAACCATCTGGTAAATCTTATTTAGGGATATTATATATGTGCCGATAGATTCATCACCAATAATCCTTTATGGAGTTCGTTTATGCCCGCCAATATCTAGGTTTGACAACCTTTGTGTTAGTACGGAGCCCTCCCCATCAAAGAAAGTCAGTTAGTGGTCTCAAAATTGCGGTGTCCACTTTTTCAGTAGGGGCCAATATAAGGTTACCCTGGGTCACCTTATATTTACCTATTCCAAACAGGTGAACATTTTCCATATTGCCCTCTTGTTCATAAAATTTCCAAAATGTATAGTTGTACCGCTTAGTTTATTATATAGGTGAAAAGGCTAAAATGGGAAAAAAATTCAATCTCATTTGTAACAAGGTTCCAACCTTGTACTTGCTCTGATTATATTTTACATACTTGCTGTGACATAGCTGCCTCTATATAATAATGATTGTTTTAAAACAAGTAAGGGAAAGTTCATGTCCCACAAGTCAGAGGATGTTTGTTGAATCCACTATCATTAAAAGTTCCAGAATGCTCACAAGATTTATTGATTTCCTAGTCTCAACCCACCAATGACACATACATTATCCTGTTTCCTTGTACTATCTTTTTGGAAAGTCTTTAGACCAGTGCAGTCTGATGTTGGTGACTTATTAAATTAAGAAGGGAAATAACTTGTCAAAATTGGTGTATAATAAATCATCAAACTTAGAAGACCAAAATTATCCTCAACATCCTCCCAACTATCTCAGGATGCACCCACATTTCCAAAACTTTTCGTAGTCTTTTCTGATTGGCCTAAGACAACCCGACTTTCTGAGATGTAACTTTTCTGATTGGTAAAAATCACTCTGACGGGTCCTGATTATGAATTTTTGATTAGTCTCAAACTAGCACCGATCTTTTGTGCAGAATCAGTCCAGTTTGTGAGTACAAAATCAGACCGTTAAGCTTAGTCTGATTGACAGTCTACGCTGACTATATTTTGGGCTCAAGAATGAGATGGGGATGTAGTAATAAACTAATTGCCACATAATAAACTCGCTTTTCGACTGAATGTTTTTTCTTTGTGTAGTGGACAACCATTTGACCGCTCGGCAAACCACTACCGACGCCACACTTGCACTCCTTAGAAGTATATTTTTTTGGTATGTTAAAGGTTTACTTACTTACCGAGATAAAGGTAAAGAAGTTCAATACCAATTGGATTATGTTGCCCTGGGCCTAGTTTGACACATTAAGCTAGATGAACTTTTTTTTTTTTTTAAAATTTCTTCCAAAATTGGAGCAACTTCTGATTTTGACCACTGTACAGAATGGAAATTAACCTTGTTTTTTTTTTTTACAATTTTAGAGCATTTTTTACCCTTATGATCCCTGGGCAACCGTAAACTTAAACTGAACTGCCCCTATTGAAAAAATGCCGATTTGGACCACTCACTACCTTGCATTGATATCAGGTCATACCAATTATATCTATACAATGGAATGGCTACACAACATAATGTATATTATATATATGATGGAGCAACGGCGGACATCTGGTCTACCGAACACAATACATTCCAGAGACCCTGTTTCGCATAAGTTGATTCCCGAATGCTCATTTTTAAACGACAAGCCATCCATACGCGCAATACAATGAGCTCACTGATCTGTAGTCTATGTCGCTTATCCACATTTGTTCAATGGGAACAAATTTTGTATAAATGACCGGCTCTTACCCCCCTGCTTGGGCTCTTTTTGATGCCAATATGGCGTCAGTGCTTCAATATACGAAGCCCAGGTTTCCAATCCCTTTTATAGAGTCAGTGGATTCCATACGAACTACCAAAGGTGTCAAAGTTAGATGTATAGTGGGGCATGAACGATGTTTGAAACAGTCCGTGCTCCCGCTCTATGAGTATCAGGGCAGCTATGTTTCTAGCTAAAACGAGGACTTCCTTGTTTACTCACTATTTATTAACGAACCGGTATAACGCAAATAAGCTATTAAGTCTGACTCAGAGATTTCGAAATATTATTTTTTTGTGTACTAATGAAAAATAGTCACCTATAACTAAAGATAGTAACCTAAAATTCACCACATTCCGAAATTTTGAGATGAATCGATTTTCGTTTTGATGCTGTAAACATGTATGTGTAGTATTACGTCCCATCGGATCCGGTGTATAACAAAAATTCCGGATCCGAATTTTATAACAAAGTGGATTTCTTATGAAGGAATTCGATTTAAGCCTTTGCAATTTCACACAGTGATTAGTATATGGACAAGCATTATTAACATGCAAAAAAACACGCGCCCTCCTCGAGAAATCTCTGCGTCGGCCTTTAGATCTCTCCCCACGTCTTTTGCTAATGAATTCCGCTTCGATTCCCTGTAGGGGCTCGTTCTCGGCGTTTTATCTGTCAATTTGGTTCAGGGGTCACCAGACCTGACCCTCCGAGGGGCAAGGCTCAAGAATTTCCCGATTTTTGTACCAGCTGGGGGATGATCAATGTTGCGAGCGTCTTGCCGCGATAGCCTGCAGTTGTGGTCCAGGTAAGGTAAAAAGTAGTGTATCAGAGTACACATTTCAAGGCTCAAGAGGCTTCCCGTTTCCAGTACCAGCTTGGGGGATGATTAATGTGCGAGCGTCTTGCCGCGAAAGCCTACAAGGGTGGGGTCCCTGACCCGCCTTAGGGCCACTGGGGTCCCAGGGGCAGAGCCCCCGGAACGGCCTGGGTTTGCATCTTAGAAGGTAAAAATTAGTGTTTCAGAGCTCAAATGTTCACAATGGAATTCCTCTTGACGCTACAATTAATCTTTCCTTTCCTTTTCCTTCTCTTATCAATCATATCTTCGTACCTTCTTCTCTTTTCTTTTTCGTTCTCGTCCTCTTTCTTTTCCTCTTCTACTTTCCCTTTCTCTTCTTCCTCTTTCCTTCTTTTTTCTCTTCTTTTGGTCTCTCTCTTTTTCTCCTTTCTCCTCTCTTTCCTCTTTTTCTCTTTCTCTTCTTCTTCTTCTTTCTCCTTTTTTCCCCTTCCCATTTTTGCTCCCCTTCCCAATTTTTTTTGTGTCGGGGAGGGCACTGGTTACGCCACTAGCATTTGGTTTTCTGCGATCGCTACTCGTTCCCGAGGTTTTCTCCTAGTAATTCGGTTTCCTCCTGCTTCTAAACCAGAGCCTCTTGGCATAAATATGCTCTGGTATTATGAATTATCTGATGTGCTTATGGCTATTCGTAACTGCCGCATGCCGCGCAAATCGCCTTGGGCACGTTCGCATGGATATGTCGCGCGTTATTATTTTTATTATTATTTTATGTAGGCCTACATGAATCACTTCCCGTTATCGAATTGCTCACTAGTACCACCCATATAGTAATTGCTCATCAACGAGGATATCTTATTTTATTTGGAAGAGTGTCAGCACGTCAAAGTCAGCAAGCTTCTACGTGACCATCACGATAGTTTTGCATGACCTGGATTTGAGCAGAACGAATTTAACAGAACACCATATACATGATATACCTCATGTAAGAGGATTGCATTGGAATATCCTCCTAGTGTATCTCGATGATGCGATCGTGTACGGGAATATGGTTTACCAGGAGGTAGACAATCTACATTAAGTGTTTCAAAGGGTGAGGTCAGTTAGGGTGGAAGTCCACCTGTTAATGAGTTTTCTCTAATTTTGGGAAAATCGTGTCTGCCGAAGCGGTAGCCATTGCACCATTGAGTGTCATCGAAGCGTGGTTAATTCCAAAAATAGTAAAGGAGCTACGCAGTTTCTTGGGGTTGCCTTCCTACATAACATAACAAACAAGACATATTTTGAAAGGTGCCTTTTTACATAGATACAAAGCGCCTTTATGAGTAATACGAGGTGAATTGAGCATTGACTTAAACTTATCAACAGTTTTGGCATTAGAATGGTGGTGAGAATCTGGTTTTATAGCTTTGAGGCAGCCACTGAAAAGGCCTGTCACCAGCACATAAATGTGTCCTAGGAACGACGAGAATAAGACCATGGTGGCTATAACGAGTGGTAACAGACCCAGGACGTGATGTTTTTATTACCATAGTCTTCATAACACCATAAAACGGTGAAATTCATTCATACCTTTATCTGATCAGCTCTGGCAAGACAGTGCTCGTCGTATGCAAACCCATCAATGAATCCGATCGTCTTTCCCACCAGATTTTTCCAGTCAAAGTTGCCAGGATTGTCCTTTAAAGTTATCAATACTGCCGGTAGTATTTCATCTGTGAAGGGGTCACTAAAGCGAAACGTTAGGGGTCTGTCGTACGTATGAATCCAGCCTGAAGAAAAAAATATTACAGCATTATTTGAATTATTCTTAAATACCTACTTCTCCTACTGTAGTAGACAATGTGATAGACCCCTGAATATTATATTATTTTTTGTATATTAATTAAATCATGTTAAATTTAATCATATAAATTATAAGTGAGGAGAACTGGAAAATATTAATATAAAACTAGTGTTGTGCAATAAGCACGACTTATCTGATTAACCTACAATCTTGGAAAAAAAATGTTGGAACACTTTGAACGGTTTTCGGAAAACTGTTCTCCCGCCTCCCCAAATCAATGTTGAATGGGGTATCATCATCAGCAGTCTTGCAAAATTCCCCCAACACTGATTGATGGGGGTCGGGGAAGGGTAAGTTGAAGTGGAAGGTCGGGGCTTTCAATTGAGTGATAACAGGGATTTGTAGGCTCTTAAGTCTGTCCCGGATGAGCAATGTAGCAAATTGTGGTGGGTGTTCCAACTATTTTTTCCAAGATTGTAGTTCTAATCGGACTAGATTGTGAGAACTTCCTGAGTATTAAAGAACATGACCGAAGATGCTTGCAGTCAGAGGAGCACAGTGTCTTATCTTCTCTATTCTGAGAACTGTACAGAGGTTCTTTGTTTACCTATAGGAAGCAAGATTGCACACTTGTTGATGAACAATTGACTTTGTGTAATTGCTATGTCAAAACACATCAGGTACAGGATGTGGATTTCCTTTGAAATCAATGGGATGATGTGTTTTAATTTGAATTTTAAGTAGGTAAGAAATATAATAACTTTGTGCATTGTTAATATTGAATTTTTGTGATTGATGATTGATACATTTCTTGTATTAAAATCATTGTTTTGAATTTACATCTTACGTCAATCGTCTTACAAATAGTCATTGTGCGGTTGCTTTTCTGACCTTGGTTTCGTCCCGTAACAACAAGCATTAATTAATATTTATTATTAATTATTTCCCTGGAGCTGAAGATGCATGTAAGCGTTGAAAAAATGCGCTTGCTCCAGATTCGAACTTTAATGGCTCCAGGAGTTCTACACATGTTGCCTTACCAACCAGTCCTTACCCAAGATCTGGAGGAGGGCTACTATCATCGCCCTCCCCAAACCAAACAAGCCTGTCGACAACCCTAGGAACTACCACCCAATATCACTACTGTGTGTTTCCTTCAAACTCCTTGAGAGGATGATGCTGGCCCGTCGTCGAACTCCATCTGCCTGGCGAACAAGCAGGATTTCGCCGTGGCCGGAGCACTGTCCACCAGATTTTAAAACTCACAAATGATATTGAGGAAAGCTTTGAAAAGCGTCGTAAGGTAGGCGTATTCTTGACTTAAACTTATCAACAGTTTTGGCATTAGAATGGTGGTGAGAATCTGGTTTTATAGCTTTGAGGCAGCCACTGAAAAGGCCTGTCACCAGCACATAAATGTGTCCTAGGAACGACGAGAATAAGACCATGGTGGCTATAACGAGTGGTAACAGACCCAGGACGTGATGTTTTTATTACCATAGTCTTCATAACACCATAAAACGGTGAAATTCATTCATACCTTTATCTGATCAGCTCTGGCAAGACAGTGCTCGTCGTATGCAAACCCATCAATGAATCCGATCGTCTTTCCCACCAGATTTTTCCAGTCAAAGTTGCCAGGATTGTCCTTTAAAGTTATCAATACTGCCGGTAGTATTTCATCTGTGAAGGGGTCACTAAAGCGAAACGTTAGGGGTCTGTCGTACGTATGAATCCAGCCTGAAGAAAAAAATATTACAGCATTATTTGAATTATTCTTAAATACCTACTTCTCCTACTGTAGTAGACAATGTGATAGACCCCTGAATATTATATTATTTTTTGTATATTAATTAAATCATGTTAAAATTTAATCATATAAATTATAAGTGAGGAGAACTGGAAAATATTAATATAAAACTAGTGTTGTGCAATAAGCACGACTTATCTGATTAACCTACAATCTTGGAAAAAAAATGTTGGAACACTTTGAACGGTTTCGGAAAACTGTTCTCCCGCCTCCCCAAATCAATGTTGAATGGGGTATCATCATCAGCAGTCTTGCAAAATTCCCCCAACACTGATTGATGGGGGTCGGGGAAGGGTAAGTTGAAGTGGAAGGTCGGGGCTTTCAATTGAGTGATAACAGGGATTTGTAGGCTCTTAAGTCTGTCCCGGATGAGCAATGTAGCAAATTGTGGTGGGTGTTCCAACTATTTTTTCCAAGATTGTAGTTCTAATCGGACTAGATTGTGAGAACTTCCTGAGTATTAAAGAACATGACCGAAGATGCTTGCAGTCAGAGGAGCACAGTGTCTTATCTTCTCTATTCTGAGAACTGTACAGAGGTTCTTTGTTTACCTATAGGAAGCAAGATTGCACACTTGTTGATGAACAATTGACTTTGTGTAATTGCTATGTCAAAACACATCAGGTACAGGATGTGGATTTCCTTTGAAATCAATGGGATGATGTGTTTTAATTTGAATTTTAAGTAGGTAAGAAATATAATAACTTTGTGCATTGTTAATATTGAATTTTTGTGATTGATGATTGATACATTTCTTGTATTAAAATCATTGTTTTGAATTTACATCTTACGTCAATCGTCTTACAAATAGTCATTGTGCGGTTGCTTTTCTGACCTTGGTTTCGTCCCGTAACAACAAGCATTAATTAATATTTATTATTAATTATTTCCCTGGAGCTGAAGATGCATGTAAGCGTTGAAAAAATGCGCTTGCTCCAGATTCGAACTTTAATGGCTCCAGGAGTTCTACACATGTTGCCTTACCAACCAGTCCTTACCCAAGATCTGGAGGAGGGCTACTATCATCGCCCTCCCCAAACCAAACAAGCCTGTCGACAACCCTAGGAACTACCACCCAATATCACTACTGTGTGTTTCCTTCAAACTCCTTGAGAGGATGATGCTGGCCCGTCGTCGAACTCCATCTGCCTGGCGAACAAGCAGGATTTCGCCGTGGCCGGAGCACTGTCCACCAGATTTTAAAACTCACAAATGATATTGAGGAAAGCTTTGAAAAGCGTCGTAAGGTAGGCGTATTCTTGGTGGACCTTACAGCAGCATACAACACCGTGTGGTACCAGGACTTGACACTCAAGCTTCTCAGGACCATCCCGGATCGTCACCTTGTACAATTCATATGTAACATGCTTGTGAACCGTAGCTTTGTTCTCAAGACCACTGATGGTCAAAGCAGTCGTCTGCGTCGTCTGAGGAACGGAGTACCACAAGGATCTCTACTGGCTCTCATGCTGTTCAATTTGAATATCAGCGATTTACCTCAAACAACATCTAAACAATATGGCTACGCCGACAATCTTGCCCTTCTTCACTCGGACAGAAGCTGGACAGAAGTAGAAAGTACACTTACTGCAGATATGGCCCTACTTGCAGCATATTTCAAGACCTGGAGACTGAAGCTGAGTGAAGCCAAGACCACCGCTACTGCCTTCCATCTCAACACCAAAGAGGCTCATAGCCAGCTTCAAATCAACCTCTGCCATACAATCCTACGCCAACCTATCTGGGAGTGAAGCTTGATCGGCAGCTTACTTATCGGCAGCACCTCGAGTCAGTATGCACCAAGGTATGTTCGAGGAGTAACATTCTGTGACGGCTTGCTGGATCATCATGGGGTGGCAGCCCAACGACTCTACGCACCACCGCCCTGGCTCTGGTCTATAGCGCTGCTGAATATGCCGCCACAGCATGGTGCAACAGCTCTCACACAAAGAAGCTGGATACAGTACTCAACGAGACCATGAGAACAATTACTGGCTGCCTTCGTCCCACTCCATCTACCAGTGCTTTCAGGCATTGCACCTGCAGTGCTTCGGAGAGAACACCACACGCACGAACCGCTGAATAAGGCTCTGTTGGACAACAAACACCTGTTGCATAACACTGTCAAAGAATCACACCAGCTCGGCAGACAGAGACTGCGATCTCGTCGACCTTTCTGTCGACACGTTCCTGCTCCCCATTCAACATCTTACAGACATGGCCATATGGAACACTACCTGGCTAGATACTTCAAGACAAGACCAACTCACTATTACACCGATCAGTTTCTTTACACCGGCCTATCCCGGTGACACAACACGTTGACTGCAGGGGCTCATGATTTACAATGGTTTTATAATCATGAGTCGTGCGCTACATCCGTTACGCCACACGTGCTGTCACTACTGGTAGGCAAACGAGCGAAGGAAAACCATGCCAAAAAAAATAAAAAAAAAAAAAAAAAAAAAAAAAAAAAAAAAAAAAAAAAAAAAAAAAAAAAAAAAAAAAAAAAAAAAAAAAAAAAAAAAAAACAAAAAAAAAAAAAAACAAACAAAAAAACAAAAACAAAAAAAAAACAAAAACAAGCAAACACTAAATCATTATCCTATAAAATCCGACGTCTTTTAAATAACGGTTTGTAAAGTTGCAGAAAAAGTGATTGAAAAACAAGTGCCATGTGGACTGCCAAATTGAGTATCTGACAGAATAACCAGGCACATAGAAAGGGATGATGTCAAAAAGCAGTATTCCATATACAAGTCGCATCAATCTAGAGAAAGATGAAGTAATGTGAACACCAGCCATAACAACTACTGAAACCGATGAGATAGCAGTGGCGTAACAGGCGGGGAGGGGGGCAGGGGGGCAGGTTGCCCCCCCCTGACGACTTTGGCCGGGAAAAAATTTGCAAAAATCATGCTAAATCAGCCGTTTTTAGCCCTCTGACCGGGAAAAATTGGCCTTTTGACTCCCCTGAGAGGGAAAATTTCCCAAGACTGGGAAATTTGCCCCCTCATAGCGGGCAGGCCCGTTACGCCAATGTGAGATAGCTTCCCTCAACAGGCAGATGGAAATTGCACCACTGACACAGTTAATAGCGCCACCTTAATTTACAAATTGTCGTGTGAATGTAAACAAGAATGGTCTTTTAAAAAGACAACCATCGCTTAGCGAGGATGTTAGTACTTAATATGTTAGTGTAAATACTTGAGATCAAAGGAAACCCCTCTCGTATTATAGAGAGATATATAACCACAGTATATATGTCAGGCATCAACCATACTCACGCATCAACCTTCAATTTTTTGCAGTCCCTGTCACCGAATGCCCATGGGTTTGGAAACGCCAGCCTTACACCCATATCCATTTCATAGGTGAGTGCCCCGGGCACTTTTACACTGTACTTTGGCCAATTTTCCCCAATTTTAATCAATGATTGATTGATTGATTGAAATAAGCCTGTCCCCTGTTTATCATTCATTCACAAAATATCTCATGAAAGTGTTAATGTTTCATTTTGTTTAATTTATACAGTCTGATATGGGTTATTTATTGATAAAAGAGTAAGTGAACAAGCATTTCAGCCATCTACAGTTGTCACAAGGACTTCCTTAGCCTACAAATTGCTTGTTATGACTGTCCAGCAATGTGGAACATTGTGGGCAGTTTATCAATCAAATAGATCTTAAATATTTTAACCACAGCCCATTGCACTGAGATGACAAAGTTCAAACTTACAGGAAACAGGTTTTAAATCAACGCTTATGTTATCTGGGCATTGTACACATAATGGTACTCTTAAGACCATGGGTCAGATCATCCATTACCTGCCAATGAACTGAGAAGTTATCCACTGTGATTGGTTGGCTGTCTTCCAATCAAACGTTTTGTTTCTAGCTGCTTAGGAAATGTAAATGAATTTCCTAGTAGGCTTATACCATGTCCTTAATTTTTAAAAATAATGGGAACCATAGGACTTTGTACTGCTGCATGAGACAACCACCCAACTCTGTGCATGACTGTGATATTCTGCCAATCATTTGCTTGCTGCACATATGCTAGGGTAACTTGCAATGTTGTGGCTTTTATCCACGCCGAATTTATACCATCTTCGATGGAAACAGTCGAGAGTGCAATAGCTGCATTGTGATATATCTGTGTGCTGCTATGTATTAGGATAATTCATAATTTATCAAAGGCTATTGCCAATGCCTTGGTGGTTCTCAAAGACGCCATGATTGTACTGTCATAGTAGACAGAAGCCTTCGCCTTTGCAAGGAGCAACCGGAGTTCAGCAAAATGACAGTCTAAATAAATCCACCTATGGAACCGATACTGGGATTGTGACCCACCCACACTGTTAGAAATTACGGTAAAATGTGGTTTTAACAGGTAGCTGGTGCCAGTTAAAAGCTGTTAAAACGACGTTTTTATAGTCATTTTTAAAAGTGCACGCCAGTCGAGAAGGTTCTTTCCTAAGATACTACATTTGGATTCCGCGGAAGATATTGGCTAGCTCCTGTTTGAATCATTCTTATCCTAAGTTGGCAGGGCAAGTCAAAATAGTTGTGTCTGTTTCATCGCTGTTTGTTTCATTTTTGTTTCTGTTTTTTTTTTATTACTAACTCATGAGCATGATTATTATTTTGTTATGTTGCGGTTACTTGGGGCTAACTCACATTTTCAAAGTCAAACAATAATAAAAAAAGAAGTGGGAGGTTGAATTAATATTCTTTCAAACGTCATCGCTTTCTTACCTACGCATGCATCATAGTATCCTCCCAGCAACCCTTCTCCTCCCTGAGGTCTGGCGCCGATCTGAGAGTCCCAACATCTCTGAGGTGAATCGTATACCATCTGACAGTTCTTGTTGGCAATTTGACAAACTACAGGGTAATGATTGAATTTTGATCACAATTTACATGCTTATAAATACGTTGAGTAACAGTGTGGATTTTTTTTCATTGAAACTGATGGTTTAGACTATTAAGGGTCCATGGCTCGATCGGCAATTGACTTATCCATTGCATCTCAAATTTTGCGGGCAGTGGTCAAAAATTGCCGTTCATTTACTCTGTGAACGCCTACGGCTTAAAGATTGATTCGGATGTTATGAGAAAAAGTTACAAAGCATTCCAGGGGGTTTACAAAAGCACGTTGTTAGCGCTCTTATCAAGTCCGGGGTGTAAAACTTCTGAACTTTACAGATAAAATGCGGGGGTAAGGGTCATTCAAACAAGATATAAACCTATTAAACAAGGATATCATCTTTAAGTCAAGTCCTGCTGGCGAGTTACGGGAACACCATTTAGTCCTGCTGGCGAGTTACGGAAACACCATTAAAGGTCCCAGGAAATGCAAATAGAATTGATGTGGTTTGTGTCAAGTCTACAAGGAGGGACTAGAAAGCATTCAATATTTGGGTTGGTGATGACATCATTAGTGAAACTATTGATTTGTCAGAGAGTAATAGAAAATTCCAGGTGACTGGTGTGAATCTATTCATGACACTGACTGAAAATCAATAGTTTAACTAATGATGTCACTGGTAGTGTATTCTTTTTTGGCCCTGTTTATTGGAATGGAATATCCCTTAAAGATATGGAGTAGGTTTATCATTTCATTTCCTGGTACCTTTAAGTCCTGCTGGCGAGTTACGGAAACAACGTTGAGTCCTGCTGGCGAGTTACGGAAACACCATTAAAGCAATCATAGCACATTTTTTGGAAGAGCGTCCCAAATTTTTTTTTTAAAAAAATTAGATTTTTACACGGTTGCATTGGTAACTGGCTAGTAAACTATAGCTGTGAATGGTTAAGCTCGAAAATGTCTATGTGTCGCAAACGAAGGAATTTTGTAATCAGAATAATTAATATCAGAGATCTCAGATAATAGTTCAACAGCTGCTGGAAACGGCCTTCCAATATGAAATAGCCGGGAAATAGCACCATGTACGTGTCTACGCACATCCACTGTTTTATTGGTTCATGCAATTCAAATTAGAGGGTATTTTCTTGAGGTGGCACTATATCATCATGGACGGACAAAAACTTAGCATTTCCAGCGCTGCCATTAAGTACAATCTGGAATCCCAATTCTAATTACAAAATCGCTCATTTTGTGATAAATACGCATTTTTGAGCATTCTCGTACACAGGTGTAGTTTCCTAGACAATTACCAACATAACTGTGCAAAAATATCAAATTTTGAAAATTGGGGGGGGGGGCTCTTCAAACAACCTGCGTTGTTATGGCTTTAAGTCCTGCTGGCGAATTACAGAAACACCATCTAGTCCTGCTGGTGAGTTACAGAAGCACCATTTAGTCCTGCGAGTTACGGAAACCAGGCAAAACAATGCACCGCAACAAAAACTCGCCTCATGGACGGACTTGTGATATTTAACTCACCACACGGACTTCTTTGAAAAAAAAAATTTACTCGCCACACTGACTTCTTGAAAAATTTTAACTCGTCACATGGACTTCGTTGAAAAAAATTAACTCGCCACACAGATTTCCTTGAAAAATTTTAACTCGCCACACAGACTTCCTTGAAAAATGTTAACTCGTTACACGGACTTCATTGAAAAATGTTAACTCGCCAAACGGACTTCCTTAAAAAAAAAAAAAAAAAAAAAAAACAATGCACCGCAACAAAAACTCGCCTCATGGACGGACTTGTGATATTTAACTCACCACACGGACTTCTTTGAAAAAAAATAACTTGCCACACGGACTTCTTTGAAAAATTTATATCACCACACAGACTTCCTTGAAAAATGTTAACTCGCCACTCACACTTCCCTGAAGATTTTAACTCGCCACATGGACTTCCTAGAAAAAATTTAACTCGCCACACAGACTTCCTTGAAAAAATTTACTCGCCACACTGACTTCTTGAAAAATTTTAACTCGTCACATGGACTTCGTTGAAAAAAATTAACTCGCCACACAGATTTCCTTGAAAAATTTTAACTCGCCACACAGACTTCCTTGAAAAATGTTAACTCGTTACACGGACTTCATTGAAAAATGGTAACTCGCCAAACGGACTTCCTTGAAAAAAAAAATAACTCGCTACACGGACTTCCTTTAAAAATTGTAAAACTTAGTGGGGGAACCGCCATTTTATCCCGCCACTCCCTAACTCGCCCCTCTTTTAACTCGCCAGTTACCTGTCCTCCGATAGGGAAAGACATTTGGTCATCTGTCCCTAGACCCGGAAGAAATTACTTATGATTCTACATCCGCTAGATAGATAGATATGAAATCTTGTCATTACCACACCAATAAAACTCCCAAAAACCGCATGAAAATCAGATATTCCTAACTTTTTTTAATGAAATGACAATTTGCTGACATGCGAACTTTATGTGCGTCATTCTCACGTAATGCTAAGCATTTGGTAGTACCATTTTGATATCAATGAAAAGAAGAAGACCATAGATTAAGTGTCTGTGATATTCATGTGTAGTACTAGGCATGTTGATACTTCTCTTCCAAAGGGGGTGGTTGCCACCCCCATCCATCACTCTGGGATCACCCTGTACCTTACTACACCTCGGTGCCGTTTGTTTTTGCATGAAATGGAGCTTAACATGTCAATTGAAATTATGTTAAATAATTTGTTACCAGAAAAGGGAGTTTTAGTGAGGCGGAAATAAATTTGAAGCGGGGTTGTTCCCCTTCGGCACACGAGGGTCACTGGCATTTACTGATTGGTTTTGTTCAAAGCGAACAAACTAAGTATAAATAATAAAGGCCCTATAATAGACACACACAGTGTTGTTAAGTTCAGATTCACATGACTGATACATTACACGTTGTTTTCTAGCGCTTATTTTTTAAATTGTTTTAGTCTTTAATCCAGGTATACACAACTCCATAAAATACATAGTGTTAATATGCCATGGTCAAGTGAGCCTTTATGTGCTTAAGATACGTACATCATAGGATGTAATATACAAGTGGGAATTTACAAATTAATGGATTTTTTTTTACCCACATCAAAAACAATAAACAAATTAAAAACGATAACACGCTGGAACCCGGAAGGTAAAACCAGCAGGAACGCTTTGATGCCAAAAACATCTGGATGCAGGGAACAGATGTTTTACTGTTAGCATCTAGATGCAGAGAACGGATGTGCAAAGTCTTGGTTTTTGTCACTGGTAAAATGTACAGTTTGAATTTTAGACAGTACAGAGACAAACAAAAAAAGATAGAGATGGAGAGATTGTATTAACAAGCTCCAGGACACTTGTTTACTAAGCTTACCTGCACTAGCTACATCAATGTTGAACCCTTTCAGTTCCCCAGTCACGTCGTCACTTTAAGGGAGAGTTAATGCACAAAGGTTAAAGTTAAATTTACATTATTAGATTATTAGGCGGCATTTTGTTTTCGCGCGATTTTGCTATTCAACAACCCCAAAGCATTATATTGATAAAACGCATGATATCTTAGAGACTGGTAGATATTCACGGGGAAGATTCATTTTGAGCAAAATAATCGTTCACAAATTGCCCCCTCTTGAGAAGACATTTTAGAGAATGTCGGCATAACAGGGTCATTGGTAAGCACTATTAGGTCCAATACACAGACACCAAGTAAGTTCCCAAAGTCGCTGTCGCCTTATTGAAGCGACTTAATATTGATCTTACTTGATGTCTGCAGCTTACGGAGGAGCACTTGGACTTGGATGGAACGCCAGTTATAAGTGTAAAGTCTGAATTAACGAGAGAAACGTTACTTATGTAGGATTGGTAAGAACGAGGCGGAAGAGCTCGGGGCACATGGTCTTGTATGGTCAGGTGTGAATTCTGGAGCTTGTCGAGGCGAAGGAACGTGGAGCACTCGGGCTTGGTTAGCTCACGGTATGAAACTTGGAGCAATCTGAGTTGAGAGGAGCGGGACGGAGGAGCTCGGAGTATTTGGACATAGGTGGAACATCGGTGCATTTGCAAAATTGAGGAAGTCTTGCTGTGGGTAAACGTTTGAGAAGATCACTAACAGGGAAAACATCCTTTAATAGGTCATAGAATGGATGTTCATATGTAGCGGTGTTTATAGTATAAAGTCCATAAAATTTGAGGAAATAGCCTTGAATACACAGGCCCAGGCGGTGGCACATGGAAAATCCCAAATTGCACATAAATCCAAAATGCATTTGATGTCAAAATGTCACATGGGTGGAAATAGCTATCTTGTAGGTCATTCTTTCTGCTCTAAATCAATGGCTATGATTACCAGACATGGTTATGCCTAACTTACCTCGTGCCCTCGATGAGGGCGCACTTTCTTGTTACTTTTTCTTCTTCTTTCTTACAACCGTAACTCCTCCTTAACGCTTTGACCTCTAATAACCAAAATCGCTCAGAGTAATGACCTTAACACAAGCTATATGCGGTGTGCTTTGTTCGGGGTCAAAGATCACCCAAGGATCACGAAGAGCAAAAATCTTAAGTGTGTAAGAATTTTAAAACATGGTCAAATGGAAAATTTAAATGTATCATCCAGTAGACCGTGATGAAATATGAAAAAAAGCTGATGGTAACCGTGTCATAGGACCCGTGGTTTGGGGGTCAAAGGTCAAATGCTTCGAAATTGTCAAATTTTCAAACCTATCTTGTTCTACAAATTGCATGCAATCATCTCGGCTGTACGTCATATGAATGAGCTCTATCTGGTATCTATGGGATGTGCTCGGTTTGCGGTCAAAAGGTCATCCTGGGGTCACAGGGGTCAAAGACATTTACTGTATAGAAAATTGAAAACAGGATGAAATGGCAAATCTGAATGGTGCATCTTGTATATAGATCTTCATGATATATGAAAAAATGTCTATTGTGACCTCTTCATACGGCCCACTCTTTTCGGGTCAAATGCCAACAACACTTAACTTACCTCGTGCCCTTGGAGAGGGCACAGTGTCTCTGTCTCTAGTTTGTGTCTATATTTTTGTATGTCACTTATTGGCTTGTCTTTGTATAAAAGGAGTGACTATAATAAATACTATGATACGACTACTATGACGATATTTGGCACAAATCGCAGCCACAATTTACCGTTGATGACCTCTATACGTTTTACACCTTTATCACGCATAAAAATCATTTGTAAAAAGGAACTTGGGGAGTTTCTGGAAGAGTTAAATGCAACATACCATAGGAAGAAACAAAGACAAAAATTTTGAGGTAGGAAAATTATTTGGCATTGTCTTTTTGTACACCAAAATATGCTACATTCTTCAAAAATGTTTGAAAAAAATCTGCCCATTTTCACTGGCTTCTACACTATTAAGATACCACTAAAATTAACATAAACATGGACATACCCCGCTATCATCATTTTGGGCACAGAGATTTAGAGATTGCTTTTCTTTTCTTAGGTATCCCACAAGTTCATGGCTATGGCTTTTCCGGTGGTGTCTGTCAGGAATTAGGATTTATTCAACTGAGTGTGCTGATCCGGGGCCGCGTGTATCCATGATACGGACGCTCCTAACATGGCCGAATTTGGGAGGGGGCGGATTGGGAAACAGTCAGGGGTTTTCACCCTACTCTGATTCGACGTGACTGCGAGTACATGTACAGTTGTGACTCTCGGTACACGGGGACCGGACGGCCTTATAAGTCCCCTCCGAAGGACGGATGCTTTCCATGATCCGTTTGCCCAATTCCAAGGTGAAACCATGGAGGGGAGGAGCGGTACATTCGGTATTTAATCCATAGCGGTCTTACAGATCAAATCCAGAATTGATAGTACCCGAATAAATCCCAGCAAGTGACCCCACCGGGATTCGAACCCGGGCATTGGTGCTGGCTTAAATTTGAGCCAAGGCAAGCACCCCCCTACCGCTTTATGGCACGCTCTCCCACATTTGCTTCATTGACTGCCCTGCATTTAAAAAGGAGTCCGTGGTCAGGGGCCAAAACTGATTTAAAAGAGCGCAGTTCGGCCTATAACCATGATAAACGATGTGAATTATCTATGTAGTGAATTAAAGTTAAAAAGAGGCTTTCCATTGATACCACATAATGTTGATATATGTTACTTAAAGTGCAAAATGGCGGATATATTCAGGGTCCATTTTGTTACTCACCCTGTATATGCAACCATTTTATACATATTATAATACATCAAAATGAATAAAATAATGTACAAATACCTCCTCAACAGCTGTAAGCCTGCATTAGCAGACCACCAAGCAGGCAGGAGGGCTAACGGTAGGCAAAAAAATGATGCAATCAAATATATAATACAAATTGAGAGTTTGGGTAAACATTTTAGATATGAATGAATGAATGTACCACAATGAAGGAAGCGTCATTAGAAAGGTTGTTGTTTGTCATTTTGGTTCAAGAATAAAATGTTACATATCATTTTTCTAGAAAATACGATGAGGTGTAATTCATCACTCAAAATCAAATTAAATATTCAACCAATTCATAACAATTATTTCAATTACCATGATGGTCGAGTCTTAATCGTAAAGTTGTTCGGTCATGTAACAGACGGTTCTGAACTCTCGCAATGAACGGGATCATGAAAATATAATAGGGCGAATGACTTAACATACTTCAGAGACAATCTCTATCAGCAAAGAAGATTTTAATTACACTTACATGTAGCCATAGTTGACCCCTGTGTGCTCAAACGACAACTGCCATATTTTGGGATCTTCACTTGCTGGTGATGAAGAAAAGGTAACAATATGTTTTAAATAAAATCAATTCGTTTTTTGATTGTGGGTATAAATTTGGCTATTAAAAAACCCCCTGGGTTTTAAACAATTTACAAGCTGAAAGCAATAATAGCACATTTTTTGGAAGAGCGCTCCAATTTTTAAAAAATGGCGACTTTTGCACAGTTGCATTAGGGGTATTGGCTAGTAAACTATACCTGCATAGCACCAAATTCTCTGTTTTTCTCATAAGACAGGATTTTGTAATTCGAATCATTAATATCGGAGATACCCGATAATAGATTCCATCCTCAACGGCAGCTGAAAACGCCATTCTCAATATGAAAATCGGAAAATACACCATGTGCGTGTGATTATGCATCCTGTTCGCTGTTCCTTATTGTCTAGAATGGACAGACGAAATTTCACGTTCCCAGCGCTGCTGTTGAATTAGAATCGGGGTCCCCCGAATCTACTTACAAAATCCTTTTTTTTATGACGCATGCACACTTAGACATTAACGTTCACAGGTGTAGTTTACTAGGACATTACCAACAAACTGGTATGAATCTCTCAGCTTTGTGAAATGGGGGGCTCTTCCAAATGTGTTACCATTGCTATAAATTCCCTTTCACAACTCTTATCGATAGAGAGCCGGATTAAAGAGGGGAAGTTGGAGAAAATAGGCGGGGGGCGGGGAGCAGATGGGAAAGCGTAATGATTTAAGGCAGATTAATTGTTTTAGAAATTAAGGATCACAACAAAACCCCTTTCCCTTGTTATATATATATAAGTTAATAAGGTAGGATCAGACGTCCAGGTTACTGAGATAGTAGTTTGATCATATTGAGAACGTTTTGTATTCTTGTTAATGTGAAACAAGACGGAAAGAATTGTACTAATTGGAGGACTAAATTGTCCAGCTGATTGCTGAAAGGACTATTGTTATAACAAATGATGTGTGTGGTAATCTATACTTCTCACTACATGCCTTCTTCTTCCGGTGTGGAAAATAGGTCCAGAATATTTGGATTTTTTTCGATGTTTAATCTGTTGTGTCTGACACGCTTTAAACGGGTGTCATTTTCGCATTTTGGTCATGAGTGACGCATCAATACCAATGCTTACCTCCAGGCCCATACGCAGGAGGGTGCGGGTGCGAGATGCCCCCCCCGCTTCCACAAAAGGGGGCAAACGGTTCACACTTTGCGTGATTTTTTGAGTTTCCATAATTTAGAGAAACTTTGATAAAAAGTCCACTTTTTGGTGATGAAATGTCAAAAAATTAAAAAAAAGGGACCATTTTAAGGGGGTAGGGTCCTTTTACCAAAAAGTCCACTTTTTTCGAATCCTCCTCTCCTCCCTCTCCCCCCCCCCCTACCAAAAAAATAAATCCCTGCGTACGGCCCTGCTTAACCTCTATTTGAATGACGGCTATTAATTTCAGTTTTACAGGGTGAGTCAAAAAAACTTGACCCTGATTGGTTGTCCCGCCATTTTGAAGTCCTACATATCTAACAGATTTGTATCACTGCAAGCTGGTTCATTATCTTAATTTACTTAGCTGCACAGATCATTCACACACACGTTCGTATGACCGAGCTACAGTCTTTGAATCAAGTAGTCGGTTTTCTGCCTGTCTACGGATTCACATTGAATGAATCGGCGTTTTGGCAAGTATTATTTTTGCACAATGAACGAGAGAAACCTGGTTTTTCGTTGAAACCCTGGTTTTTTCAACCGAAAACCAGGTTTTTTCCTTTTGACAAACCAAGTTTTTTTCAATCTGAAAAGCAAGGTTTTTTTGATACCAAGTTTATCGGGCCGATAACTGGTTTTTTTGTCCGCTCGAAAAACCAGGTTTTTCAACTTTGCTTATTCGGATTTGAAAAATAAACCAGGTTTTTCGATTTGAAAAACCCTGTTTTTCGATTCGAAAAGTAGGTTTTTTTGATAAACCTAGTTTATCAGGCCGAGAAAACAATGGTTTTTTCGTCGAAAAACTAGGTTTTTCAAAACCTAGCTTATCAAATTTGATAACCTGGTTTTTCGATTCGAAAAGCCTAGTTTTGAAAAACCTAGTTTATGAGTCGAGAAACCTGGTTTTATCGGTCGAAAACTAGGTTTTTTCAAAAACCCTAGCTTATCAAATTTGATAACCTTGTTTTTCAAATCGAAACCAGTTTATCGATCGAAAAGCACGGTGTTTTGATAACCTAGTTTATCAGCCGAGAAACCTGGTTTTTTCGATGAAAAACCAGGTTTTTTTCAAACAAAAAAAAATCCCTGCTATCAAATTTGAAAAACCAGGTTTTCGATCGAAAAACCTAGTTTTTTTTCAAATTTGATATGCAAGGTTTTGGAAAAACCTGGTTTTTTTCACTGAAACCCAGTTTCTAACTGATAAACTAGGTTTATCAAAAACCTAGCATTTCCAAATCGAAAAACCTGGTTTTTCAAAAATCGAAAACCCTGGTTTTTCAAATCGAAAAACAGGTTTTTTTCAAAACCTTGCATATCAACTTGCAAAAACCTGGTTTTTTTTCAAATGAAAAACCTGGTTTATTAATATCGATTCGAAAGCTAGGTTTGTTTTGAAAATAAACCTAGTTTATCATTCGAGAAACATGTTTTAGTGATCGAAAAACAGGTTTTTCAAATTTGAATATTCTGGGTTTTGAAAAACCCTTGTTTTTTCGATCGAAAAAAACCAGGTTTTCGATTTCGAAATGATAGGTATTTTGGATAAACTATTTATCAGTCGAGAAACCTGGTTTTTCGATCGAAAACCAGGTTTTTTTCAAACTTTGATATGCGGGGTTTTTGAAAAACCTGGTTTTTCGATTGAAAAACTGAGGTTTTTTCGATCGAAATGATAGGTATTTTTTGATAAACTGTTTATATTCATCGAGAAACCTGGTTTTTCAGCGCCAAAACCTAGTTTTTCTTTCAATTGATAATGCAGGTTTTTGAAACCTGGTTTTTCCGATTTGAAAAACCAGGTTTTTCGATTTGAAAAACCCAGGGGTCCGGTCCCGAACTATGAACCTAAATTCATCTTACGCATGGTTAAGATTTTGGTTACGACCATGGTAGTAGGCGTTTCACTGAAACATTTACTTAAGATGGTCCGTAAGTCCCATTTTCTAACATTTCTTCCTACCACGTAACTACGACAATCTTACGTTAACATAACTAAGCCGATTTAAAGGTCAATTTTCCATTTCATTGATTGGGATACCAATTTGGGCTCTGTCTGGGTGCAAAAGTCTGAGACTCCGTTTGGGAATGTTACCATGTGTCCTAATTATCATCAGGTATGAAGATTTTATTGTGTGGACTAGAACAATTATTAAAATACTCGGACAGGTTTCGCTTGATTGTCGATCAACTTGGTCTGATTCGTTTCAGTTTTATTTTTCGCGTGTGTGTTTGTTAACTCTTAATTATTTGCTATTTGCTTCTGTACTCCTGTGTTTCACTTTTTCATCACGGTTATAATTAATTAGTTTAAGTAAAATGTTTAATTATAGGAACTATTTCCGAGAAAACTGTTTATTTTCATTTCTGTGGACCCAATTTAGCATGTAACTCCAAGGCCATACTCTATTTTGTAGTTCTTTTCTTTTTTTTTAAAAGGAATTTCTGGAGGGTCCTTTTTTATAAATAAAATTTGCAACTCAATATGTGTTAACATTACATGCAGCTACCATACCTTTTTTAAATTATTACTTCGGATGCAATAAATACTAACATGCTTGACACAAGGCTCGGTAATTGTAAAGTTTTTCTCATAAATATAACATAGGCCATATAACAAGAAAATGTGCCATGTAGGGTCAAATCTCGGCATTAAAGATATCTGGTTCTTGAAAGGTTTACTGTGGGATATGGTATAATAAATTTTTTTTATTCGTCACATGATAATTTTGTATCTAAATTTGCAGCTTTAAGATTTTGTTTTGAGCAATAAAATATTACTTGTTAGGGTCCGTTGGTCATGATAACGTACATAAAATTATTTTAATTGTTTGACTTTTAAGCCAAAAAACATGTTATATTGTTTATACTGTGTCTGGCTGTACAACCTTGATCAAGCCGACCCTTACTCCAAAAGCTTTATCAGCACTCATGTCGAATGATGCCCCGCTTCATACGTAAGACGCTTGGTGACATCTCGCGTGTACATATTTGTAATATCTTTCAAAAGGACACAATAGGGTAATGGGCATATTAGTTTTCGTCTTCATTAGATAACAGACTAATATCGTTTGTGTGTCATATCCTGTGCCATCACACAAGAGTTATCTTGTAGACGGTAAATCATTTGAACCTTTTTTTAGCAACACACCCTTACAATAATATGTTACTTTTTCTTTACATGTCAATGCATTCGGTGTAAGCTAGTTTTAATAGTCTACAATAGAACTTTTTCAATACCCCTTGAATCCCGGTGCATGCCTTTAAGCTACATAATAACGATGTCTGTGGCCGTGTTCATCCTAGGCCTACAATACAGAAACACACGTACTATTCCTCACTTTAATGAAATAACCCTAACCTACATTTTTATATATTTTCCACAATTTAGCATGCTGTACTTGTGGGAAGGGATCAACTCAACTTGAAGTAACGGTGAGGTGCTAAAAATTCGAGGTCTTTGGGACCGCCCCGAAAAATTGATGTTGAATACACAAAAGAGCATTTGTGAGAAAATTCGACATAGATTTAGGCCTACATAATTATTTAAATTAGTTTTGAAAATCGTTCATTGGGTGACACGGAGCAAACAAAACAAATCCCCACAAACACACACATTACTTGAAACACAACATACACCCCACAACATTACAACCCCGCCACACACACACACGCCAAAACCCAAAACCAAGAGTGACCACCGGTCCAAACATGGTTCAAAATGGTTGGAATAAGCTCTACAATATCTCCCAGCTCTCATCCCCTGTCCAAATAAAATAACGAATATTAGCTCTTCCATAAAGTCCATGATATCAACTTGTATCGTTGATATCAAACTGGATGTTATATGGCAGTCTACGTCAAACTCTGGTAGACGTAGAAATTCGCTTAACATTACGATAATCCTGCGACTAAAGTTAAGTTTCAGGAACGCATGAACAGTCGTGGAAAAAGCGTACGTGCCTGTACCGACGGACGTAGATTTTTCGTAAGGTTTGAAGAAAAATCTTAAAGTGCAATTCCAAGGTTCGGGAACGCAGTAAATTCGTAAAGTGTGAAAAACTTTACGCACAAGTTGCGATAGAAAGAGGTCACGACTGTCGTACGACCACGTTCGGGAACGCGACCCCAGTGTTTTTTTTCAAATTTGATAAGGAACAGGTTTCCTGCATACACCCCACTTACCTATCTAACACCTTCCATCATTCAACCTTTCATCCCCCGACCTAGTATTCTCATCATATCTCTCACCCATTCCCCTCAAAACTCTACCCCTCGAAGAAAAACCGGTTTTTCGATTTGAAAACCAGGTTTTTCGATTGGGGGAAAAACCCGGCTTTTCGATTAAATGCTAGGTTTTGGATAAAGCCTAGTTATCAGTCGAGGAAAAAACTGGTTTTTCGATTGAAAAACCAGGTTTTTTCAAAAATCCCTGCATATCAAATTTGAAAAAACCGGTGTTCGATCGAAAAAACCTAGTTTTTCAAATTTGATATGCAAGGTTTTTGAAAACATGGTTTTTCAAATCGAAAAAAACAGGTTTCTCGACTGATAACTACGGTGTCTCAAAAACCTCGCATTTCAAATCGAAAAAAACCTGGTTTTTCCCCAATCGGAAAAAACCTGGTTGTGCAAATCGAAAAACCAGGTTTTTTCAAAAACCTTGCATATCAAATTGAAAAAACCTGGTTTTTCAAATCGAAAAACCTGGTTTATCGATAGAAAAAGTTAGGTTTTTTGATAAACCTAGTTATCAGTCGAGAAACATGATTTTCGATCGAAAAACCAGGTTTTTCAAATTTGATATGCTGGGTTTTTGAAAAACCTGGTTTTTCGATTTGAAAAACCAGGTTTTTCGATTTGAAAAACCAGGCTTTTCGATTTGAATGCTAGGTTTTTGATAAACCTAGTTTATCAAGTCGAGAAACCTGGTTTTTCGATTGAAAAACAAACCAGTTTTTTTTTTTTCAAATCCCTGCATATCAGATTTGAAAAACCAGGTTTTCGATCGAAAAACCTAGTTTTTTCAATTTGATATGCCAAGGGTTTGAAAAACCTGGTTTTTCAATCGAAACACCGGTTTCTCGACTGATAAACTAGGTTTATCAAAACCTGCATTTCAATCGAAAAAAACCTGGTTTTTTTTTCAAATCGAAAAGACCTTGTTTTTCCAATCGAACAACGCAGGTTTTTCAAAAACCTTGCATCGAAATTTGAAAAAACCTGGTTTTTTTCAAATCGAAACCTGGTTTATTATCGATTCGAAAAGTTAGGTTTTTTGATAAACCTAGATTATCAGTCGAGAAACCTGTTTTATCGATCGAAAAACCAGGTTTTTTTCAAAGTTTGATATGCTGGGATTTTTTGAAAAACGTGGTTTTTCGATTCGAAATGATAGGCATTTTTGATAAACTAGTTGATCAGTCGAGAAAACATGGGTTTTCGATCGAAAAAACCAGTTTTTCAAAAACCTTGCATATCAAATTTGAAAAAACACTAGGTTTTGCGATAGAAAAACCAGGTTTCTCGGACTGATAAAGTGGGTTTAATCAAAAAACCTACCTTTTCGAATCGATAAACCAGGTTTTTCGATTTGAAAAACCAGGTTTTTACGATTTGAAATGCTAGGTTTTTGAAAAACGTAGTTTATCAGTCCAGAAACCTGGTTTTTCAAAAACCTTGCATATCAAATTTGAAAAAACTAGGTTGTCGAGTGAAAAAAAACCAGGTTCTCGACGATAACTAGGTTTATTCAAAAAACCTAGCTTTTCGAATCGATAAACCAGGTTTTCGATTTGAAAAACCAGGGTTTGCACAATTTGTTGAGCAAGGTTTTGAAAAACCTGAGTTTTCGATTTGAAATGCTAGGTTTTGATAAAGTAAACTAGTTTATCCAGCTCGAGAAACCTGGTTGTTCGATTGAAAAACCCGGGGTTTCCAAAAACCTTGCATTCAAATTTGAAAAAACTAGGTTTTTCGATCGAAAAACCTGGTTTTTCAAATTTGATATGCAGGGATTTGAAAAACCTGGTTTTTACACTCGAAAACAAACAGGTTTTCGGCTCGATAAACAGGTTATCAAAACACCTTGCTTTTCGAATCGATAAACCTGGTTTTTCGATTTGGAAAAACCAGGTTTATCAAATTGATAAGCTCGTTTTTGAAAAACCTAGTTTTTCGACCGAAAAACCAGGTTCCGACCGATAAACAGTTTTTCAAAAACCTACTTTTCGAATCGAGAAAACCAGGTTTATCAATTTGATAGTAGTGTTTTTGAACTGAGTTTTCGCCGAAAACACCAGGTTTCTCGCCTGCTAAAAACTAGGTTATTAAAAAAAACCTAGCTTTTCGAATCGATAAACCAAGGTTTTTCGATTTGGAAAAACCAGGTTTTTAAAATTTGATATGCAAGGTGTTTGAAAAACCTGGTTTTTCGATTTGACAAACCAGTTTTTCGATTTGAAAACCAGTTTTCGATTTGACATCCTAGGTTTTTGAAAAACCAGTTTATCAGTCGAGAACCTGGTTTTTCGATTGAAAAAACCAGGGTTTTTCAAAACTTGCATATCAAATTTGAAAAAACTAGGTTTTTCGACGAAAAAAAACCCCAGGTTTTTCAAAAAAACCTTGCATATCAATTTGAAAAACCCGGTTTTTCGATGAAAAACCAGGTTCGGCCGATAAACTAGGTTTTTCAAAAACCTAGCTTTTCAAATCGAGAAACTGGTTTTCAAATGAAAAACCAGGTTTATCGTTCGAAAAGCTAGGTTTTTGAAAAACCTAGTTTATCGCTTGATAACCGGTTTTTCGATTGAAAAAAACCTGTTTTCGAAAACTTGCTTATAGGATTATGGAAAAACAGTGTCTTTTCGATTCGAAAGATAGTTTTGATAAACTAGTTTGTCGATTCGAGAAACCTGGTTTTTCGGTGGAAAAATAGGTTTTTCCAAAAACCTAGCTTATCAAAAATTGATAATTAAACCTGGTTTTTTCAAATCGAAAACCTAGGTTTTCTGAATTTTGACAAGTAGTTTTTGATAAACCTAGTTATCCGGTCGAGAAACCTGGTTTTCAGTGAAAAACTGTTTTTTACGGTGAAAACCAGGTTTTCGGCGAAAAAAAAAAAACTAGGTTTTTCTCTTTCATTGTGCAAAATACTTGCCATAGGCGTTCAGCGAAGGGAAATCAGTGTCCAGAAGAAAACAGGCTATTATTTCACTGCAGCGTCTTGATTGAAGGACGGTAGGCTCGGCCTATAATTAACCGATTGGAATTGATTTTGCACAACAAATCCCAAAGATAATGAAATAAGCTTCCAGAGAATACCACATATGTGAGAATATAGTATTAAAAATTCAAACAATGGCGAACACAACCAGGGTCAAGTTTTTTTTGATTAATGTAGGGGGCAAGCTCGCGTGAAGCAAGGAAATATCCATGATCGATAGTGATCTGAATTTGTTAATACTTTTGTAAGAATCCTACCTGATGAGTTTTGATTGTGAGAAACGTTACTATTGTCGACCCTGATTTTGACAACGATGATTACTGGCAATAATTACTGCTGCGATTGAAACTATCCGGCAACAGCAGCCAAGAACCATTATCAAATTGTTTATTGGTATTACTTGAGTTGTACGCCAGGTTTGCGGTGGATTTCAGTTTTCCCTCTTTTATACTTAAAATGAACATGTAGTAGATAGTGACAAGGCAGGTGATTTTTTTAAAACCTGTTTTAAGATTTTCATGTATATACAGAATGATTAGCGAAACGCAGAAACACAAAACCGTTTGATTTTTTCGGATAGCATCGTCGGCTGCAGAAAGAAAACATTGAGGTATAAAGGCTCTCGCCTCAGAGATTTCGATTATATGTTTTTTTAGTAATTAAAAATAGTCAACTGAATGAAGAAGTAGGCAAACTCATTTCCGAAGTTTTGAGAATTGAATTCTTGAGTTTTCGTTTGGATGTCTTTTGATGTATAAAAGACTACCATAACAAAAAAACCGAAACGGGAATTTCATTACAAAATTAGGTTATTTCATATGTAAGGACATCGTTAAAAACCAAAAAATTTGTCTGCGACTTACTTCAAGTTGACTTGAAAAAGTCCTCATTCCTTTGCTGGATTTCAAAAAACTTAAATTAGAAATTGCTCCTGCGCGATATGACCATTGTCGATCTCCATAGTCATCATTGTCCATCCACAGTCCATCGTTCTTAAAGGGCGTCTGTTACTTTCTAATCGTCTTTGGGCCCCCTCCCATTTACCCGGCAACTAGTATCGATTTTGATATCAGATGGAAAGGGCCGTATTTTTCTCATGTCGTCCTCAAATTTGAACACCAAATCCATTTTTCATTCCAAGAATAAACAAAAAAGCGATGAATCAATTGATTTATTAGTAGTCAAATAAATATAAAAGATATTCTTGTTTTGTTGAAGTTATCGACTATCTGCTCTTTTGGGACCGTCTACATTGAGAGAAGGTCATGAGATTGGCGGCAAGATTAAAGAGAACTTGGTGAGGGAAAACTATGCCGGAAAAATGAGAAGGGATTGAACTGAAACGAGAAACAACGGGTTTATTAATACAGTGACACTTCGCTCCGGTGCGATAAAATGTACAAATTTCATATTAAAAGATTCTAGGTAACGTTTTCTCATCCTTCCGGTCATTTTAGCGAAAAAAAAAAAATGTGAAGGTAGGCACCTTTAACCGAGGTGTAGGGTATGCCGTCAAGTCGAAGGAAGCGCGTTTGGCGTGGGGAGTGGGGTCGGGTGGCTGGGTTGTAGTGGGGCTGGGGTGGGGCTGGGGTGCCCACCCCAAGGTAATTTATGGGGCATTTTTGAAATATATGCATAGTATGGCTCTTAAACTATTTATGTAAACTAGCAATTGCATCATTAGAGCTGAAAACTGCACGAAAATCCGAATATTCCTACGTTTTTAGAGCAAAATTGGATTTTGCTTTTTTTTTCCGTGGAAAATGCAAATTTGCGACTCGCGGACTTGACGACGTCATTGTAACGCAATACTAGGTAATTGGTATTCGTTTGGAATCAAGGAAAAGAGAGACCATAGTATCCACTGATATCAAAAATCATAAGCATCGGGTGCTTATAACGAATTCTCGAGGGGGGATGGTAACCACCCCCTCCCCCCCTTGGTAAACCGTGTTACAAAAAAATCTTGGTGAGACGAGGGTTAATGGTAGAATAGGTCTCGCTGTTTCGGCATTATTGGTGAAGGAAGGAAAGCAGATTATTAGCAATAGAATTACACCTATTCGCAGCTAGTAAAAAAGAAAGCAAAATTAGTACTAAAATTAGTAGGTTAAATGTTAGTTTCCTTACCTGGGATTATTACAATTATTGAAAAGTTTGTAATGGAGTCAGCCGCATCTGCTGTGCGGCTTTGAGATGAACCGTCCAGTTCGGTGGAATAATTTAATTATGTAAAACAGGAATTCATAACAAACGGTACTGCAAATATCCTAAATAGCATAGGTTGCACAAACTGTCGTCAATTTTCATCTTCCATATGGTAATTTTTATTAAATGCATAATAATTTAGATAAAATACTGTTTGGATAGCAGGCTGGTCAATGCATTGTCTTCTGCTTTGGGGGAATCCCGATAACAGGCCGTTCGGCATTAACCCCGTTATGATGCAAAACTGTTTTGCACTTTTCTCGTCATTTGCGATCCTGACTGACGTGAATCATTGGTTAACACTTAAAGGGCCCAAGCTAAAAAAAGCCCAAGGAGGGGGTTCCTAGGGACCCAACCCAGATAACCACTTGTCCATAGGAGGTTGATCAGCGAAACTAACACAATTAAATTGGAGTCACGTAAAGCCTCACACCCAATAATACAAGTAAAAATCTTGAACTTTGACCCTCTGACATGGCCAATTGAAATTGTCACACTTCGAAAAATGGTTCTCATGGTTTTCATCCTCAGCAACTCCAATAAATGATTTTGAATCAAAACAATTGACTATATGTACTCTAGAATAACCAATCCAAATATCACAATTTAGCAAATTATAACCATCTTGTATTTTTTCTCAGAAAGTTCAAATTCACCTTGGTCTTTCCCATAGACTTACACAGTTAAGACCGCGGTCATGACAAAATTAAAATTGATGCTTTCAGCATATAAGGGTTATTTAATTTAAGTATTATTAATTATGAATAAACTATCTTCAATTATACTTGAAATAGATTGTTAAAAAAAAATCCCAAGATTTAATTTACTTTAATTTTTTAATTAAGCAAAAGATCTTGATTTTCCCTCCCGTTAGTGCCCAAGGAGGGGGTTCCTAGGGACCCAACCTAATTATGCTTGATGAAGCCGTAGACGGATCAAATGTTTCTTGGTATCCTGAGAAGAGTATTCATAAATCAGACAAATAGCAAAAAAATCCCTGAAAAATATTCATTGTGTAACCGAGAAATTGCAAATACATCAAATGTTGGGTCCCATGGAACTCCCTCCTAGGGCACTTAAGTTGTTAACAGACCAATTAATATATTTCCGTATTGTGTGATAGAAATTTGCTAACCATGTAATATATTCCTGTATTGCGTAATGCTTACACCAAGTATTAGACCCCTGCTGCAATGCAAAACACATTGATACAGGAATTTTATTCTCTATATTTATGTTCTTCATGTATAAATAAATTTTGAAATTCCCCTGTTTTAGAGAGAACTTGACTACTGCCAGGAAGTCTTTCAAAGAGGTGAGTTAAATGTTTTTCCATTCTACAGTGCAGTGGTCACTCAGGCATACTCTGCAGAATTCAACTACTGTGCAGTGTCTCTGATATGACAGCCTGGTCTAGGACTGCCTAGTTGGGCATTGTGAAAGCTGGTCTACAATGACTTAGTTTATGTTGTAGTTGATTTGCACTTTGTAGGATCCATAGAAACTACTTTTACTAGAGATAGTCCCCGACTAGGCCAGGGCCCGTGGACTAAGCCTACTGAAGTTGTTTTTAATTCATTTGGAAAGCCGAACTATATAACTCTGGCTGTGCTATTCCAGATTTAGATCTGATCTACTTCAGGCTTAACACTTCAATATTCATGTCTATACTAAATGATAAATTCGTTATCCCCTGTTTGTTCTACGCAATACGGAAAATACCTATGGTTGGATACAATTACCATTTTCCGTATTTTTTTTTCTTGCATCCTTTTTTTCTGGCTGGTATAAAATCCCTTGAGTATTCCTCTGTCGGTCTTGTCCGTGTTGTCCGTCCTGTCAGTGTGCGTGTGTTAGTTTAAGTGTATGTTTGTATATCTGTTTGTCTTGTTTTGTCTGATGTAACCCCAAGAACATCTTGCATTAACTATTTTTTTCTTATAAATCCATTTATAATGGTTATACTGTTAGCGATGCTCTTGGCTTTCAAATTGTACGTCTTAATTTGTCAAATTTTGCTTGTCTTATTTTTATACCTCTTTATTACCGGGCACTGCAACATCACGCTATGCGTTTAGTAGTGTACCCATCTCATTCACCATTAATGTCGTTTCTATTATATAATTATATATTTATATTGTATTTCCAATTTAAATTTTATTGAATTTTGATGTATATTCTTATGTTGAGATGAAATAAACTTGATTGATTGATTATCACATGAGGCCGGAGGCCTCATGTGATACGGCACGAAACCAGGTATTTTTCCGTATTGCGTGAACAAACAAGGGATAACTAACAAGCATAATCATACAACATAATCCATTTTCGTTCTTGCAGAATTAATATCTTAAAATAATCAGTATTTAATTTTTTATGTCAAGTTTCATGCTTTTATAAAGAAATTCACAATTCTTACAATATATGTCATTATCTGCTTAACTATCCGCAGACGACGCGGATTTAATAGCAAAAATGAACTTGCTGTGGATGTGACTCGAACCCACAACAATCATGGAAAAACACAAAATGTGACCCTGACCTCTTTACTCAACTGTGACGCGGTTGACGTTTTCATGATCCGCATATTTTCGACTTTCTACGCTGAAAAAATAAGGAATTTGGTGAAGAAATAAGGTAAAACAAGGCGAGTAAAAAAAAACTTGACCCGGATTGTGTCCGCCATTTTGAATTTTTAAATAACATATATCCCAACATATGTGCTATCAACGGAAGTCCTATTTGATTGTCTATAATTTGCTGCAAAAATTATTCCAATCGGATAGGTATAGGCCTAGCTACGGTCTTTTGAATCAAGTAGTCCGCTTTTACCCACGGATTCCCATTTGAATACACGGCGGCCAACTAAGCAAATGACTCCCCAAAATGATGACAAGGGAATATCTATGTTTATCTCTAATAAAGTGGTACCTTAAAGGTGCAAAAGCCAGTGGTAATGATAAGGGTTATTTGAAATATTTTTTCAAGATGTGGCACATTTTGGTCTACTAATAGACAATATTTTAAACCTCAAAAGGTTGTCACCGATGTTTGTTCCTCCATAAGATATTATTCATTCAACTCCTCCAGAAAATGATTCATTTATCAAGTTAATTTATTTTTCAACTGATTTTTAGTACTGATGATGACGTAGAAACCTTAAAGAAGGCATCGATGATAGTTTAGTGGGTAGAAGAGTGTCTCGTGCACCCCCCCCCCAAATCAATTTCTAATCAATGTCTCTATATCAGAAAAAATGCGTAGAAAACGGGGATGCTAATGTTAAAAATTCAAAATTGTCCCACGTGCCATTTTAGGTAAATTTCCTGCAAGTTAGATCGCCATTACAGACAGTGGCGTAACCGGGGGGCAGGGTTGGCAGGCTGCCCCCCATGGGGAATCTTGCCCCCCCCCTTGCCCCCCTAAAAATTTAGAGTAATTTACTAGGCCATATACTATAACGAAACAAATTGTTAATATATGCGTTGCCCCCCGGAAATATAATTTTCCCCCACCTCCCCCCCCCTTCCCCCCCCTGCCCCCCTGAAAAACGCTGGTTACGCCACTGATACAGAAAGAATATTTTTTACTCGTATCTCAACAACAAGAAACAAAACATTTTTCTCTAGAGCCATTATGACCGCTGCCATGCATATTTGTATTGTTGTTTTGCTACGGATCCAAGATGGTGCCAACATGGCCGCTTCACATCAACGAATCTACAAAGTAGAAAAGTGCTAAATGCCTGTATTTTTAGTCGTATAGTCATTAAATGAGAAATAATTAATGAAATATGTCTTTCGGACGATTAGAAACTCATATCTGCCTGCTTTAGGCTAGTGAGTATGTTAACATTCAATATGGCGGCCATTTGTCCGCCTCAACATGTGTTTTACCACTTGAAAACCTTAGAATTTACATTATATTGTCCCCCAATTAGATGAAAATGTGAATTAATGTATGAGAAATGTGCGTTTGCCATTTAACACCCAAAGCTGGTAATGTTTAATTTTGGTTAACTATTTGAAAATGAAGATTGCGGCTAATACACGAGTTCAAAACTTGAAAGCGCTTTATTACCGACATCTTGATTTAAGAATACTACTACTAGGAACAAAAATAGCAGCCATGCTTTTAACTAATGATATAGAACCATATTTTGTAATTTGCACTTTCTCATTCTTTCTGGGTGCTATGATGTCTAGATTAACGACAAAACTAGTGTAATTGTTTAAGGTTCAAATTGTTCGAAGGTGGTCATATTGGCCGCCATATTAATGGTTTAACAAACAAAACTGCAAGCGTGTGTTTATACT